>AWOL01S0036686.1:65165-154145 GCA_000715115.1 Nicotiana otophora | reverse complement strand
AATTTGTATACAAAAGTACTATAATAAAAAACATTAGAAATTCTTACAAGTTGGTCTCATAAGACATTCCAAGTTTGATTTCCTTCTAATTCAAACTCAAGACATTTCCAAACCAGACGCTAGAACTCCATACGACAAGCTTTCAACAAAATTCTTGCAACAAAACAATTCCGACGAAATTTCTTAGCACATTAGCAACGCGAAATTTTGAGATTCTAAGAGAGTACGGTGCAACCTTTTTTAAGAATATCATACGAATTTTTTCCTACTCCAGGTATGTTAAGGCTATCCCTACTTTCTTTTGGCATGGTCCAAATGATACAAATGAAACGAGCAAAATACGCAACTTCCATAAATGACTCTATTCATAGAAATACTAGGGGTGTCTATATTCTTGATTACCCATGTGAATTATTATTATATCTTCTGTTCATGGGTCTCAGAAAAAAATATGTATTTGATAAAGTTTATCCAATAGACTTATTATTGTTATGACATTCCGAAAAATCTTATTAATGTATTTCTTATGCATTTCATGCATTTATACATGTATATTGACCCATGATAAGATGGCGTTATATACGCGTATATATGTATATTATATGTATATAGGATATGAAAAAAGGTTACGGCGTTATATACGCACCACCACCTGATCAGCTGGTATACGTTGATAATTTGCCCACAGTGGCCAAGATGATATGATGGGGTACCCTCAGATGCTTGATGATGTTATGAATGCATATACCAATGCATGGTATGACATTTATACACATATGCATGAAATTATAAAAATAAAATTATTCACAAAGCTATGCAGACGTACATATCGAGTCTTTTACTCCATGTTTCTCTCATGTCAATTATTTACGGATTTACATTCCTTACATACTCGGTACATTATTTGTACTGACGTCCCTTTTGCTTGGGAATGTTGCGTTTCATGCCCGCAGGTCTCGATAGACAGGTCGAGAGTCCTCCAAGTAGGCGATCAGCTCAACAGAAGATATTGGTGCACTCTATTTGCTTCGGAGTTGCTTGTTTGGTCAGTATGATTTAGATGTGTATGGTTTGGTATGGTGGGGCTCTGTCCCGACCTTTATGACAATTATGTACTCTTAGAGTCTTGTAGACATATGTCGTGTACGTGAAAGATTGTACGGCCTTGTCGGCCTATGTTTTGAGTTTATAAATTATCATGTTGGCCTATTAGGCCCGTATTTCACGTGTATATGATGAAGTAATAAGAAAGATACATTACATTGGTACTCGTTTGAGTAAGGTACCAGGTTCCCGTCGTAGCCCATCGGTTTGGGTCGTGACAAAAGTGGTAAGAGCAGTTCTGTTCTAGGGAGTCTACAAGCCGTGTCTAGTAGAGGCTTGTTTATGGGTGTGTTGTGCACCACACTTATAAGCAGGAGGCTAAAGGGCATCTAGGACTGTCACTCTTTCTTCTTACTCTAGATCGTGTGGTAGATCTCAGTTGTAAGAACTCAATTTCCTAAACTCTATCTTATTGATAATACGATGATGCCTCCATCCAGAGAGACGGTTGGTAAGAGATGTGGTTGTGGAAGAGTTGAGTCAGAGAAACTGAATTTTTGCATCATGCTTATGATAGATAAATATGAGGTATTAAATAGATCAGGTGTATACTAAGATGTGTAAGCTTCTTGATAAGTATCCTTAAGACAAGAATGTCTATCCACTCTTATGGGAAAAAAAAAGAATAAGAGAATCAGAAGGTAGACACAAGTTTCAGCAAGTAAAAGAAGCAAGATGAAAAATGGTATGAGGTACCCATTTAATAATGTTTAATAGTATTTACAATTCAAGCAGAGCAATATAAGCATTCTGAGTTACTTTCAACAGTAAAAGAGATATGTACAATTGATCACACCCATTTCAGTTATGCCCTATGGGGGCTGACAGGTATAGTTTAAGAGAAGGACGGGATATCAAGATCCGGCCGGGGTTAGAGTAACCCAAAATGGTGAATGGATTGTTTGTGTTAGTTGACATTTCCGAAGGATATTACAAATGTGGTAATAGATCTCCTTGTGAGACACCCAGATGGTGCACTCTAAAATAGTACAGTTATATATGAGTACTACAAAGATAAGTACTGGAAGCCTTGAAGGGATAAATATTACCTTAATGTGGCTCCCATCCCTAGTAGAATGGGAATGTTAGGCAACCTGAAGAGCTAGGGGATGGAGCAAGGGGAGCTAAAAGCAAAACAATGTCTCGTTGGAGTTTTTATAATAAAGTGATAGACATAAATGTTAGTAGGGAAATAAGAATAGAAATAATGAAGCATTATGAGTAAGATGTGATACATGGATGACAATGGTAGATCAAAAAGATAACAGTATTACAGAGTCTATAGTCAAGTAAAGGAAAAGACGTAAGGTGACAGGCCTTGAGGCAACAAAAGATTATAGACCATAAAGTCATATCCTCATTTCAAGAAATAAGTTCGTGACTTTAACGCTACTACCAGAAGGAAACATTAGACCTTAGAATAATAGAAATCAGTATAGGCTGGTGAACAAGATAAATTAAACATGAATTAGTGACTGAGTGAATTGATAATGGTCGGCATCATGAGGATTTCAGATTGCGTTCTGACGATAATAGAATGAATAACAGAAGAAGATTCATGAAAAATTCAGAGAATGGTCATTCGGGAAGACGCTTCCCTAAAGCAAGCAATGTGAGAAACGTTAAGCTTAAGGGACTATGTGTGCCAGTTATACTAGGTGTTATCCTCGTAAGTATGTAACTTTGTTATCCTTGGTACAGAAGGATTACCGCAAGGAGGATAAGGGTCATCAATGATGTGAAAGGACACCAAAGATGAAGAGGTAAAACATCTATAGGCATCGTAGCTCTAAATTTTAGTACTCCCCTAAAAGGGGGGAATATGGAGTGATGTGGCATTAAGTCAGAATTAAGTGGTTTTAGTAACTACATAATGGTAAAGGGAGAATGCGATAAAAATGAGAAACGGATGAGATTGCACTCATTCAAATCCTACAGACATGCAACGATTCCAGGACATTATGCAAACACGACGTCAAGGAGAGGAAGTAAGAATTCCTGCCCGAGATGTTATTAATAGATAAGGAGCCAGTGCGAGACGTAAGTTAAGACAAAGAAAATAACCCAAGAAATATTACGCGGAATATTAATATGGTAATGGACCAACGAGAAGTTAGTAGTTGATTCGGGAAGAGTTTAGTTATGGCTAGTCAAGAGGTTATAGACAAATCAACAGATCGTGCAAGATAAACATAGTGAAGCCCAACATGGGAAATCAGTCTTGCAGATACGACATCGTGACCCTTGGAAAATATTCAGATAAGAGTTGGGTAGTTAAAGATACCGTATGAATGTTATGAAAATAAAATATAGTCTCACTGGGAAGACAGTCAAAACTTAAGTTGAGGATTAACCCTACAACACAAGAGCGTGGAAATAAGTAACTACAGATAATTATAGGCAAGGAAGAACATCAAAAATTCCGTCAAGTATACGATGTAATAAGCTCGCAGCTTTACAAGGGTCAGAAGGTCTTCCCTAAGTACTACAACGAAAGACTAGCTGGGATAATAAGGAAGAAGGTTTCAAGCTAAGCACAGTGACCTAAAGAGGAAAAAAAAGACAGTATCACTACAACATTGTATACACTCCGTGAGAAAGTAGCACTTACCGTGGCAAAGGAATGGGAAGAAAAATCAAAAGTAATATTCGAGATCATATGAGTTGCACGAAAAATTCGGCATACGTGGGAACAAAGATAAGCTAAGTATGCATGCAACAAGTGAAAACAATGACCACAAAAAGTAATTGCTTACATTTAAATAATGTTGAGAAGGAACGAAAGAAATTATTCTATCAGTGATCCAATGTGAGTTATGTTATGAATTCACTTTAGATTTTGGAGTATTATCCATGCAGTATATATGTTGACAGTCAAACAACTGTAGAAGACTCTGGTATAAGTTAAAAGAAAGAATTGAGTCCAGGTCATAGACAAGGGATTGAATTGTTAGATGATAATAGCACGGATATTCCGTAGCGGCTATGAAAGACTAAAGTAATAACTAATACCAGGAGCCGCAGATCACAAGATAACTTAAGCCTACACGAAGGATGATCAGAAGGAAGAAGAAACTAAAGAGTTACATCAACGAAACAAATTAGGAGTCCAATTATTGGACCCAGAAAATTTTAGACATCATGATCGAGAACATTGCAGCATCACTCTTAATAACAGAGGTACAAGAGAAATAGTACAGCAGCCATATCCTATAATGGCTCTACGATAAAGCCAGTTAGAAAAAGTACTAGCCTCATAAGAAGTCAGTATGAAGCTCCCACCGGGTCGTGTATGCACCAGAGTTGCAAGTATTATAATATATCTTTAAGTTATGGACGTGAATTATACCTATGTGGAAGAGAGGTCATGAAAGAGATAGAAGATACGCCGTAAGATTTTAAAGTAGTAAGGTAAAGGTGAATAACATACGAGATACTCAAACGCAGAAGGTTGTGAATAGTCCATACCTCGGATAAAGGGCTAGAAGCGATGGGATTCAATATCCAGGAATGATAGAGACGTCACTGGTGGCAGATCATCTAGCCTATGGTTTCTAGGTATCGAGAGGCCTAGTCAAGAGAGTAAAGAAGAGTTAGAGACAATGTGATGTCTCGATTGATGTTCCAGAATAACACAAGGAAATTTATGGTGCAAGCAAGTTGAAGGAAAGTTTTGAGTAACCTAAATAGATATGTGTAGGTCGCAAGCTAAAGTATGGTAAAGCGGCAAGGTTTTAGGAAGAGAGGAGTAAGGATAAGAATATGCAAGTGAGAAGGTGACGAGAAGGGATAAGTCCTCGGGATTAAGCCCATGAGAACAAGAATTATAAAAAGCTCAGTATAGCCTGAATATACTCAAAGGAGTCTAAGACTAGTAGCATTTAGAAGAGATGGAATGCTGCCTGGTAGTAGAATGAAGGTGTAATTGTGATAGATGAAGGATGATGTGTGGGCCTTCGATTGTCCACGTAAGGTAAATCACATTGGGATGCTATGAAATACGATGATGGAAATATAGCATTGTACCGCCCCCAGGTGGATTAGAAAAATCACTTCAAGTGACCCTCAATGCAACGTGAGCCCTAGTAATTACGTAAGAGCTTTCAAGTTATCACTGGTAGAATGTAGATCAATATTGAGGAGAATCAACAATGGATGAATAAGGGTTACAAAATATGAGATGAAAGTAGGCCATCATTCTTAAGATGAACAGTAATGAGGAAGCATTAAAGGACTTAGATTTATACATATATGATAAGCAGCGGAATAGTAACCTGGAGTTTGGTAGAAGACCTCAGTAACGATAAATCGAAGTAAGAGTTATAATATAGTATGACCTACCTAGATGCAGTAAAGTCATATTAATGGATAACCGGGTCAATGAAATAAGATATAACAATATTCGTAAGTTCAACAAAGTATCGAGCGAAGAACTTCATTGTACTTATAGATGCCCAGAGGGACATCTTATTAAGCTCTGTATATGTTCACAAAATGAGACCTAGGGATTGGCTAAAAGCTGGAGGAAAAAGGAGAGAAGGGTCGCATAGGCGTACTTACAAAGTCAGAGTCGTACAGGCTGCATGATAAAAGATAGCAACTGTTACAAGATTGGAATGATTCCGACCACGAGTCGTGGTGTGAGAAAGAGGCCAAAAGGGAGGAATGCCCTGGTGTTTGGGATTCATTCACAGAACAGTTGCCTAGATGGCAGGAGGAGTACTAAAGTATTCGCAAGAGCTATAGGTTATGAGAATGATAAGTGCATCAGTCAACATTCGAGGACGAATGTTCCAAAGGGGGGAATAATGTTACACCCCATATTTTCGTACATGAAAGTATGCCATAAGTAAATTGATAAAAGCTCGGAAATGAGATGTTACATCCCGTATTTTTGCACGTTACAATTTCATCCTAAGTTAATCGACGTGAATTCGGGAATGAGGTTATTTTGAAATTATAAGCATTATGCTATTTGAAATATGTAATGAGTAAATTTGTGAAGGAGAAAGGGTAAGCAAATCGAAGAAAAGGAATTTCGTCAAAGTTTGACATTTTGGAATAAAATACGATCTGAGCCATAATACCCGATATTTCTGGACTAGTACCATACAAGGTACTACATGACCATGATAGTAAGGTGTACAAGGTATGCTAAAAGTGAGTAGTATTTTAAGTAAGTTGAGATAATTCTTAATTATGTGGATAATTGATTAATTATTAATTAATGGGGGATTAATTAGTTAAATAAGATAATACTAATTAACTAAGTATTTAAAGATAGGCAAGGAAAAGGAACGTGGCAGCAAGCCACTTTCCAAATAAGTGACTCTTAGTTACTTTTGATTAGGTGGCAACCTAATTGATAGTTAAAAGACACTTAATTCCTTAGAATTTGTATACAAAAGTACTATAATAAAAAACGTTAGAAATTCTTACAAGTTGGTCTCATATGACATTCCAAGTTTGATTTCCTTCTAATTCAAGGTCAAGACATTTCCAAACCAGACGCTAGAACTCTATCCGACAAGCTTTCAACAAAATTCTTGCAATAAAACAATTCCGACGAAATTTCTTAGCACATTAGCAACACGAGATTTTGTGATTCTAAGAGAGTACGGTGCAACCTTTTCCAAGAATATCATACGGATTTTTCCCTACTCTAAGTATGTTAAGGCTATCCCTTCTTTCATTTGGCATGGTCCAAATGATACAAATGAAACGAGCAAAATACTCAACTTTCATAAATGACTCTATTCATAGAAATACTAGGGTTGTCTATATTTTTGATTCCCCATATGAATTATTATTATATCTTCTGATCTGCTGGTATACGTTGATGATTTGCCCATAGTGGCCAAGATGATATGATGGGGTGCCCTCAGAGGCTTGATGATGTTATGAATGCATATACCAATGCATGGTATGATATTTATACGCATATGCATGACATAATAAAAATGAAAGTATTTACAGAGCTATGCAGACGTACATGTCAGTCTTTTACTCCATGTTTCTCTTATGTCTATTATTTACTGATTTTCATTCCTTACATACTTGGTACATTATTTGTACTGACATCCCTTTTGCCTGAGGACGCTGCGTTTCATACTCGCAAGTCTCGATAGACAGGTCAAGAGTCCTCCAAGTAGGCGATCAGCTCAGCAGAAGATATTGGTGCACTCTATTTGCTCCGGAGTTGCTTGTTTGGTCAGTATGATTTAGATGTGTATGGTTTGGTATGGCAGGGCTCTGTCTTGACCTTTATAACAATTATGTACTCTTAGAGGCTTGTAAACATATGTCGTGTACGTGAAAGAATTTACGGCCTTGTCGGCCTATGTTTTGAGTTTATAGATGATCATATTGACCTATTAGGCCCGTATTTCACGTGTATATGATGAAGTAATAAGAAAGATACGTTACGTTGGTATTCGGTTGAGTAAGGTACGTGTATATGATGAAGTAATAAGAAAGATACGTTACGTTGGTATTCGGTTGAGTAAGGTACCGGGTGCCCGTCACGGTCCATCGGTTTGGGTCGTGACAAAAGTGGTAAGAGTAGTTCTGTCGTAGGGAGTCTACAAGTCGTATCTAGTAGAGTCTTGTTTATGGGTGTGTTGTGTACCACACTTATAAGCAGGAGGCTACAGGGCATTCAAGACTGTCACTCTTTCATCTTACTCTAGATCATGTGGTAGTGCTCAATTGTAAGAACTCAATTTCCTAAACTCTATCTTATTGATAATACTGTGATGCCTCCATCCAGAGAGATGGTTGGTAAGAGATGTGTCTATGGAAGAGTTGAGTCAGAGAAACTCAATTTTTTTATCATGCTTATGATGGATAAATATAAGGTATTCAACAGATCATGTGTGTACTAATATGTGTAAGCTTCTTGATAAGTATCCTTAAGACAAGAATGACTATCCACTCTTACGGGAAAAAAAAGAATAAGAGAATCTGAAGGTAGACACAAGTTTCAGCAAGTAAAAGAAGCAAGATGAAAAATGGTATGAGGTACCCAGCTAATAAAGGTTAATAGTATTTACAATTCAAGCAGAGAAATATAAGCATTCTGAGTTACTTTCAACAGTAACGGAGATATATACAATTGATCACACCCATTTCAGTTATGCCCTATGGGGGATGCCAGGTGTAGTTTAAGAGAAGGACAGGATATCAGGATCCGGCCGGGGTTATAGTAACCCAAAATAGCGAATGGATTGTTTGTGTTAGTTGACATTTCCGAAGGATATTACAAATGTAGTAATATATCTCCTTGTGAGACACCCAGATGGTGCACTCTAAAATAGTACAGTTATATATGAGTACTAAAACAATAAGCACTGGAAGCCTTGAAGGGATAAATATTACCTTAGTGTGGCTCCCATCCCTAGTAAAACGGGAATGTTAGGCAACCTGAAGAGCTAGGGGATGGAGCAAGGGGACCTAAAAGCAAAAGAATGTCTCGTTGGAGTTTTTATAATAAAGTGATAGACATAAATGTTAGTAGGGAAATAAGAATAGAAATAATGAAGCATTATGAGTAAGATGTGATACATGGATGACAACGGTAGATCAAAAAGATGACAGTACTACAGAGTCTATAGTCAAGTAAAGGAAAAGATGAGAGGTGACAGGCCTTGAGACAACAAAAGAGTATAGGCCATAAAGTCATATCCTCATTTCGAGAAATAAGTTCGTGACTTTAACGCGACTACCAGAAGGAAACGTTAGACCCTAGAATACTAGAAATCAGTATAGGCTGGTGAACAAGATAAACTAAACATGAATTAGGGACTGAGTGAATTGATAATGGTCGGCATCATGAGGATTGCAGATTGCGTTCTGACGATAATAGAATGAATAACAGAAGAAGATTCATGAGAAATTCAGAGAATGGTCATTCAGGAAGACACTTCCCTAAAGCAAGCAATGTGAGATACGTTAAGCTTAAGGGACTATGTGTGCCAGTTATACTAGGTGTTATCCTCGTAAGCATGGAACTTTGTTATCCTTGGTACAGAAGGATTACCGCAAGGAGGATAAGGGTCATCGATGATGTGAAAGGACACCAAAGATGAAGAGGTAAAACATCTATAGGCATCGTAGCTCTAAATTTTAGTACTCTCCTAAAAGGGGGGAATATGGAGTGATGTGGCATTAAGTCAGAATTAAGTGATTTTAGTAACTACGTAATGGTAAAGGGAGAATGCGATAAAAATTAGAAAGGGATGAGATTGCACTCATTCAAATCCTACAGACATGCAACGATTCCAGGACATTATGCAAACACGACGTCAAGGAGAGGAAGTAAGACTTCATGCCCGAGATGTTATTAATAGATAAGGAGCCAGTGCGAGACGTAAGTTAAGACAAAGGAAATAACCCAAGAAATATTACGCGAAATATTAATATGAGAATGGACCAACGAGAAGTTAGTAGTTGATTCGGGAAGAGTTTAGTTATGGCCAGACAAGAGGTTATAGACAAATCAACAGATCGTGCAAGATAAACATAGTGAACCCCAACATGGGAATTCAGTCTTACAGATACGACCTCGTGACCCTTGGTAAATATTCAGACAAGAGTTGGGTAGTTAAAGATACCGTATGAATGTTATGAAAATAAAATATAGTCTCACTGGGAAGACAGTCAAAACTTAAGTTGAGGATTAACCCTACAAGCACAAGAGCGGGGAAATAAGTAACTACAGATAATTATAGGCAAGGAAGAACATCAAAAATTCCGTCAAGTATACGATATAATAAGCTCGCAGCTTTACAAGGGTCAGAAGGTCTTCCCTAAGTACTACCACGAAAGACTAGCTGGGATAATAAGGAAGAAAGTTTCAAGCTAAGCACAGTGACCTAAAGAGGAAAAAAAAGACAGTCTCACTACAACATTGTATACACTCCATGAGAAAGTGGCACTTACCGTGGAAAACAAATGGGAAGAAAAATCAAAAGTAATATTCGAGATCATATGAGTTGCATGAAAAATTTGGCATGCGTGGGAACAAAGATAAGCTAAGTATGCATGCAACAAGTGGAAAAAACGACCAGGAAAAGTAATTGCTTGCATTTAAATAAAGTTGAGAAGGAACGAAAGAAATTATTCTATCAGTGATCCAGGGTGAGTTGTGTTATGAATTCACTTTAGATTTCGGAGTATTATCCTTGCAACATATATGTTGACTGTCACACAGCTGTAGAAGACTCTGGTATAAGTTAAAAGAAAGAATTGAGTCCTGGTCATAGACAAGGGATTGAATTGTTAGATGATAGTAGCACGGATATTCCGTAGCGGCTATGAAAGACTAAAGTAATAACTAATACCAGGAGCCGCAGATCACAAGATAACTTAAGCCTACACGAAGGATGATCAGAAGGAAGAAGAAACCAAAGAGTTACATCAACGAAACAAATCAGGAGTCTAATTATTGGACCCAGAAAATTTTAGACATCATGATTGAGAACATTGCAGAATCATTCTTAATATCAGAGGTACAAGAGAGATAGTACAGTAGCCATATCCTATAATGGCTCTACGATAAAGCAAGTTAGAAAAAGTACTAGCCACATAAGAAGTCAGTATGAAGCCCGCATTGGGTTGTGTATGCACCAAAGTTGCAAGTATTATAATATATCTTTAAGTTATGGACGTGAATGATACCTATGTAGAAGAGAGGTCGTGAAAGAGATAGAACATACGCTGTAAGATTTTAAAATAGTAAGGTAAAGGTCAATAACATACGAGATACTCAAATGCAGAAGGTTGTGAATAGTCCATACCTCGGATAGAGGACTAAAAGCTATAGGATTCAGTATCCAGGAATGATAGAGACGTCATTGGTGGCAGATCATCTAGCCTATGGTTTCTAGGTATCGAAAGGCCTAGTCAAGAGAGTAAAGAAGAGTTAGAGACGATGTGATGTCTCGCTTGATGTTCCAGAATAACACAAGGAAATGTATGGTGCAAACAAGTTGAAGTAAAGTTATGAGTAACATAAATAGATATGTGTAGGTCGCAAGCTAAAGTATGGTAAACCGTCAAGGTTTTAGGAAGATAGGAGTAAGGATAAGAATAGGCAAGTGAGAAGGTGACGAGAAGGGATAAGTCCTCGGGATTAAGCCCATGAGAACAAGAATTATAAAAAGCTCAGTATAGCCTGAATATACTCAAAGGAGTCTAAGACTAGTAGCATTTAGAAGAGATGGAATGCTGCCCTGGTAGTAGAATGAAGGTGTAATTGTGATAGATGAAGGATGACGTGTGGGCCTTCGATTGTCCACGTAAGGTAAATCACATTGGGATGCTATGAAATATAGCATTGTATCGCCCCCAGGTTGATTAGGAAAATCACTTCAAGTGATCCTCAATGCAACGTGAGCCCTAGTGATTACGTAAGAGGTTTCAAGTTATCGGTGGTAGAGTGTAGATCAATATTGAGGAGAATCAACAATGGATGAATAAGGGTTACAAATTATGAGATGAAAGTAGGCCATCATTCTTAAGATGAACAGTAATGAGGAATCATTAAAAGACTTAGATTTATACATATATGATAAGCAGCGAAATAGTAACCTGGAGTTTGGTAGCAGACCTCAGTAATGATAAATCGAAGTAGGAGTTATGGTATAGTATGACCTACCTATATAAAGTAAAGTCATATGAATGGATAACCGGGTCAATGAAATAAGATATAACAATATTCGTAAGTTCAATAAAGTATCGAGCGAAGAACTTCACTGTACTTATAGATGCCCAGAGGGACATCTTATTAAGCTCTATATATGTACACAAAATGAGACCTAGGGATTGGCTAAAAGCTAGAGGAAAAAGGAGAGAAGGGTCGCATAGGCGCACTTATAAAGTCAGAGTCGTACAGGCTGCATGATAAAAGATAGCAACAGTTACAAGATTGGAATGATTCCGACCACGAGTCGTGGTGTGAGAAAGAGGCCAAAAGGGGGGGAAGGCCCTGGCATTTGGGATTCATTCACAGAACAGTTGCCTAGATGGCAAGAGGAGTACTAAAGTATTCGCAAGAGCTATGGGTTATGAGAATGATAAGTGCATCAGTCAACATTCGAGGATGAATGTTCCAAAGGGGGGAATGATGTTATACCCCATATTTTCGTACGTGAAAGTACGCCATAAATAAATTGAAGAAAGCTCAGAAATGAGATATTACATCCCGCATTTTTGTACGTTAAAATTTCGTCGTAAGTTAATCGACTTGAATTCGGGAATGAGGTTATTTTGAAATTATAAGCATTATGCTATTTCAAACACGTGATGAGTAAATTTGTGAAGGGGAAAGGGTAACCAAATCGAAGAAAAGGAATTTCGTCAAAGTTTGATATTTTGGGATAAAATACAATCTGAGCCATAATACCCGGTATTTCTAGACTAGTGCCATACAAGGTACTACATGACCATGATAGTAATATGTACAAGGTATGTTAAAAGTGAGTATTATTTTAAGTAAGTTGAGATAATTCTTAATTATGTGAATAATTGGTTAATTATTGGTTAATGGGGGATTAATTAGTTAAATAAGATAATACTAATTAACTAAGTCTTTAAAGATAAGCAAGGAAAAGGACCGTGGCAGCAAGCCACTTTCCAAATAAGTGACTCTTAGCCACTTTTGATTAGGTGGCAACCTAATTGATAGTTAAAAGACACTTAATTCCTTATAATTTGTATACAAAAGTACTATAATAAAAAACATTAGAAATTCTTACAAGTTGGTCTCATAAGACATTCCAAGTTTGATTTCCTTCTAATTCAAACTCAAGACATTTCCAAACCAGACGCTAGAACTCCATACGACAAGCTTTCAACAAAATTCTAGCAACAAAGCAATTCCGACGAAATTTCTTAGCACATTAGCAACGCGAAATTTTGAGATTCTAAGAGAGTACGGTGCAACCTTTTTTAAGAATATCATACGAATTTTTTCCTACTCCAGGTATGTTAAGGCTATCCCTACTTTCTTTTGGCATGGTCCAAATGATACAAATGAAACGAGCAAAATACGCAACTTCCATAAATGACTCTATTCATAGAAATACTAGGGGTGTCTATATTCTAGATTACCCATGTGAATTATTATTATATCTTCTGTTCATGGGTCTCAGAAAAAAATATGTATTTGATAAAGTTTATCCAATAGACTTATTATTTTTATGACATTCCGAGAAATCTTATTAATGTATTTCTTATGCATTTTATGCATTTATACATGTATATTGACCCATGATAAGATATTGGTGCACTCCATTTGCTCCGGAGTTGCTTCTTTGGTTAGTATGATTTAGATGTGTATGGTTTGGTATGGCAGGGCTCTGTCATGACCTTTATGACAATTATGTACTCTTAGAGGCCTGTAGACATATGTCGTGTACGTGAAAGATTGTACGTCCTTGTCGGCCTATATTTTGAGTTTATAAATAATCATGTTGGCCTATTAGGCCTGTATTTCACGTGTATATGATTAAGTAATAAGAAAGATACGTTACGTTGGTACTCGGTTGAGTAAAGTACCGGGTGCCCTTCGTGGCCAATCGGTTTGGGTCGTGACAATGCAGATGAGTGGGACTGTCTACATGGGAGATGATAATCCATTACCAATATATGGGATTGGTAACATAATTGAGAATGTTCAATGGAATTATCAACAACATTAAGTTTTGGCATGTTCCTCGTATAAAGAAAACTTTGATTTCTCTTTCGACATTGGATGATCAAGGGTATAAGTTTCACTCCGAGAATGGAATGCTTAAAGTGTGTAAAGGCTCCATGGTACTCATGAAAGGTAAACTGCATTCTAAACTGTATCATCGTCAGGCCAGTGTAGTTGAAGGGGAAGCTGATGTAGCTTCTGGGAAAAGTGATCTGAATCAATCTCAGTTGTGGAACTTGCAACTTCGTCATATGAGATATAATAGATTGTCTTTGTTGAGTAAGCAGAATTTGCTAAATGGGTACAAAAATCAAGTTTTGAATTTTTGTAAGCATTTTGTGTTTGGTAAACAGAGAATGGTAAAATTCAGCAAGAAGGTAGAGCACAAGACTAGAGACAAGTTAGATTATATACATTCAGACTTATGGGGTCCAAACAGAGTTCCCTCCAAGAGTGGTGCCAGGTATATTATAACCTTAATTGATGATTACTCAAGGATGATGTGGGTGTATTTTCTGAAAACAAAAGATGAGACATTTCAAACATTTGTTAAATGTAAGACAATGGTTGAGAGGCAGACAAAAAGAAAAGTTAAGCATTTTCGCACTGACAATGGATTGGAATTTTGTAATTCTGAGTTTAATAATTTCTGCAGCAGAGAGGGCATAGTGATATAGCGCACTTATGTCGGAACACCACAATAGAATGGAGTTACAGAACATATGAACAGAGCGCTTTGTGATAGGGCATGAAACATACTTTCACACTCATGTGTTAGCAAGGAATTTTGGGCTGAAGCAATCAATACAGCTTGTTATTTAGTCAACAGATCTCCATCCACAACTATTGAGTTCAAAACTCCTTTTGAAGTTTGGTCCGGTTCGTCTGCTGATTATTCAAATTTAAGGATATTTGGTTGTCCTGCTTATGCTCATGTGAGAGATGGAAAACTTGAGCTGAGGGCAAAGAAGTGCATATTTCTATGGTATGTAACTGGAGTGAAAGGTTATAGGTTGTGGTGCACAGATCAAAAGACTCAAGGGCTAATTATTAGTAGGGATGTAACATTCAATGAATCTGCCTCAATGGATAGTCAGAGGGAGATGGCAATAGCAGAAACAGATTGTGGTGTCAGTGATCGCATAGAGCTAGAAATTGAATTTTCACTAGCTCAGCCTAGTAGTTATAAAGTAGAGGAAGTGGAGGAGGTGAAAAATATTGATCAAGATGATAATGTTGATGCTCATGCGCAACAACAACCATATAGTATTTCAACAGGCAGAGAGAAGAGAGTGATCAACCCACCACAAAAGTTTGCAAACATAGCTGATGGTAATTTTCCTGGATATGCAAATTTTGTAGAGTTTGCTTTGTCACTTGCAGATACCATTGGTGTGCTTGAGCCTAATAGCTATAAATAAGTTGTTTCTAGTCTAGAAGAAGATCAGTGGGTTGGTGCTATGGGTGAAGAGATTGAGTCTCTTCATAAGAATCAGACAGGGAAGCTTGTTCCATTTCCAAAGGGATAGAAAGTACTAGGTTGAAAATGGATTTTCAAAAGAAAAGAGGGAAATCCAGGGGTTGAAGCATCAATGTACAAGGAAAGATTAGTAGCTAAAAGTTTTTCATAGAGGGAGGGGATAGATTATAATGAAGTGTTCTCTCCAGTGGTAAATCAGAGCTCTATTAGGGTCTTACTGGCTTTGGTGGCTCTTCATGACTTAGAGCTAGAACAGTTAGATGTGAAAACCACATTCTTGCATGATGAGTTGGATAAGCAAATTTATATTGATCGACCTGAGAGATTCATTACTCAGTATAAGAAATATCATGTTTGCTTGCTTAACAAATCTTTATATGGTCTGAAACAGTCGCCTAGGGAGTGATATAAAAGATTTGATACATTCATGATTCAAAATGCATTTTCTCGAAGTGCAGATGATAGTTGTGTGTCTTCCAAAAATCTTGAAGATGGATCTCGTGTATATTTATTGTTATATGTGGATGACATGCTTATTGATGCTAAAAGCATGTCACACATTATCTAATTGAAGAAGCAGCTAGGTGAGGAGTTTGAGATGAAGGATTTGGGTGCTGCAAAGAAGATATTGGGGATGGAGATTATTCGAGATAGAATGGTTGGAAAGTTGATGTTGTATGAATGGTCCTATATAGAGAAGGTCCTCAAGAGGTTTAATATGACAGGTGCTAATTCTGTGTCTGTTCTTTTTGCTTCCCATTTCAAGTTGTCTGTAGACATGTCACCAAAAACAGACGAGGAGAAGGAGCAGATGTCTAGTGTTCCATATTCGAGTATTGTAGGTAGCATTATGTATGCTATGGTTTGCACTCATTGTAAGGCCCCGTAAATTTACGCCAAGAAATTTAAGGTTTCGTGGTGCCGAGGTAGGCTAATGGGTTTGAGGATTGTAGAAAATGAGCATCGGTAAGGACTTTATGGGTTTAAGAATGCACTAAAGTGTTGATGGGAATTTTTGGCAAAAGAAGGTGATTCTGCGGTCAATTTTGCGATCGCAGAACAGTTCTGTAGATTGCATAATCATCGCAAAGTGGAGCAGAGAATGGGAAAAGTTTGAAAAACAGTTCTGCTAGTCGCACAATGATTCTGCTGGCCGCATAATCATTTTGTGGGCTGCAGAAAAATTTTGCTGCCCACATAATCATTCTGCTGGCCACATAATCGATTCTGCTGCCCATAAAACGATTATGCTACCCACATAATGATTCTCCTACCACATAATTGACTTCGGGGGTCATTTTTGAAAAATTTCTTATCTTTTCCTATTTTGATATAAGGCCTTAGAGGGTCATTTTTTAAGGTAAAAATCTGATTTTTAGAGAGAAGAGAGAGCTATTTTAGAGAGAGAAGGAGAAGACCTAGCATGCTAATCATCAATTCTTGCCCCAATCTTCAAGAATCAACGAAGTCAATCACAAGATCATCATCTAAGAGGTAAGGTTCTACTCCCTAGCCGTAAATTTCGGGATTTGGACTAAAAGTAGTTCATGAGAAGTATGATTCTTTGGTGTGAAAGGTACTCTTTGTGCATGAATGTACCAATAAGGGTGGTAGGGAGGTTGTCAAACTAAATTGGGTGAATGATTTGTTGTGGGATGAAAGTATTCCACCATAGAAACCTTGTAGTGTAATTTGCACACGTAGTTCTTGATGGAACGCTTAAATGAGGTGAACCAACGAATATCTTCCTAATTATGGTTCACTTTTGTTATGTTTCTAAATAGATTGAAGTTGCTAGCATTTCCAGAACATTGTAGTAATGTAAGGAAAGCTCAAGAAAGGTATATTTCCTAAACTTCTCTCTTAAAATTGAATCCCACGATGTTCTTGTAAGTCCCGAGTTTTTCATTATAAATTGACTATTCCGAACAAGCTTTGTGCCGAAAGAGATATGTTCAATATGTATTCCAAATGCCCTTATCATGTTATGTTATCCTTCATGAATGTGTTCAAAGTATGGGTGGTGTATTAAAATCTTATGGCTTTAAGTCGTATTTCAAATGAATGTTATGATGCCAAATTGTGTGGAAAAAACTCGATGTGCTTAAGACTCTTAATTGTTCGTATGTGCACCTAAGGTCTTGATTAGAATGCCTTATTGTTGATAACCCATAAAGATGATGGAAATTGAAAGAAATGGGTTGGAGATTTAAAGTGTGGCTACCGTGCCAATAATGAAAGTTATATTTGTGGCCAATGGTGCCAATAAAATGAAATGATGCAAGAAAGGTTATTTAATGAGCCTCAATTAAACTGCTCCAAATTGACTTCGAAAATAGATTTGCCTAAAAGCTTATGTGCTCAAGTCATGCCCAAATGTGGATGTTTTAACTAATGCTATGCTTTGTAAGTATTCCCAATGTGGTTTGAGCTCTTACATAATCATGAGTTGAAATTGTGTATTGCCTTTTTTGGGGAAAAGTATTTAAAGAATAAATGGTGTATTACTAATTTATGATTTTAACTTTCACTTCAATTGCCAATCATTTTACTCCACTTCTTGGAAAGAAATTTATTGTGTCTAAAGCCTTCATTACTAATGAACCTAAAGTTGTGATTTCTGGAATACTCTATATGTTGATATTTATGATGATGATCCATGAAAGAAAATATATGAAAGTGTGGAATATGAAATACGGCCATTGTGCCATGAAAGAAGAATCATATGTATAGCCAAGATAGCCAATGAAATAATGATGTTGTAAGTGGTTGAAAGTACTAGTGAAGTGATATATGGTGTGAAAGGTTACGAGATGAACCTTAAGTAAAGAAATTGGGTGCATGTGCCATTGAAATAGACTTATTGATTCACCATGCATATGCTAATATAATGAGTTGTGTTTCTCCATGATGATCAAGAACATGAAGTATTCCAATTATACGATAAATGACGACCTTATTAATCATGTCGCTTTGAGTTTATATATGATTATGTGCATAATGATGTGTTATAAACCCTATGGACGGTCTATGAAACGCATAGGTGTATTATATATGTGATCCTATAAATAGGCTATGAAACACATAGATGTATAATATAATATGAATGAATCCTATGGACGGTCTATGAAATACATAGGTGTATTGTGTATGGAATCCTATGGACGGTCTATGAAATACATAGGTGTATTGTGTATGGAATCCTATGGACGGTCTATGAAATGCATAAGTGTATTGTGTATGGAATCCTATGAACGGTCTATGAAACGCAGAGGCGTATTGTGTATGGAATCATATGGACGATCTATGAAATGCATAGGTCTATTGTGTATTGAATACTATGGATGGTGTATGAAACGCATAGGTGTATTGTGTATGGAATCCTATGGACGGTCTATGAAATGCATAAGTGTATTGTGTATGGAATCCTATGAACGGTCTATGAAACGCAGAGGCGTATTGTGTATGGAATCATATGGACGATCTATGAAATGCATAGGTCTATTGTGTATTGAATCCTATGGATGGTGTATGAAACGCATAGGTGTATTGTGTATGGAATCCTATGGACGGTCTATGAAATGCATAGGTGTATTGTGTATGAAATGTATAGGTGTACAGTATGAATAAACACTATGGACGGTCTATGAGTCGCATAGGTGTATAATATGATATGTGAACTCTATGGATGGTAAATGAGACACATAGGTGTATAATATGATATGTGAACACTAAGGACGGTCTATGAAATATATAGGTGTAAAATAAAAAGGATATGGACGGTCTAGTGAGATGCATTGTTAACGCAGATAATAGGTTCTACTTTCATTGCCTTTGTTTGTACATGTTGTTTCAATTACATTATATTATGTATTCCATGTATAATTCATATGGCTCAGTTGATCCTAAAAGAAGTTTAGAATGATGCAAGTATAATAAGACTTGAAATGTGATTCTATGGGATGTTTTCGTAGTTTTTTGTTGTACTTCATTTGCCTCTTATTTGAGTTACCATAACTTCATATATTGTTCTATTTGCCTTGCATGCGAGTACTATTCCACATGTACGCACGGCCCTTTTGTCGGGGGCGCTGCATCTTTAATGGATGCAAGTGGTTCCACAACATGTGGCATTGATCAGTGATAGCAGTATGCCCTCTTCCCCAATAGATAATGGTGAGCCCATTATAGTTCCAGTAGGTATTCGAGTCTAGTTTGTTTTATGTACTTAGGTATCTATTGTCATAGAAGCTCCATGTACACTGTGGGTCGTGTAATTAAAGATTTGAGTTTTGTCATGTATTTATGTTTACAGTATTTATGAGGCTACGCACCCATCATGAGAAAGATTGTAGGCCATTGATCCAAATGTATTCAATTTAAAAGTCATGATCTAGTAATGTTTTGATAAATCATGAATGAGTTATGATGAGATGTTGATTTAAAGTAGGCTTGCTCGATCGGGTTTACTCGGTTGAGCACCGGTCGTGCTCCCCGGGGTCGGGGCTTGACAAACTTGGTATCAGAGCATGGTCTAGGAGTCCTAAGGTGTCATGGAGTTATGTCAGTAGAGTCCCTCTTATCGGTGTGTTGCCGGCCACACTTATAAAATTGAGGCTACAATGACATTTAGGAAAAGTTTCTCTTCTTCTATCCTCGATCGTGCGTTAAGGTTCCGAGTTGGTCTCGGAGTTCCCTTGTTAATATCAACGAATGTTTGCACATCGTGCTACGAAAGGAGAAAGGCCTAAGGATTAAAAGAATGACACACATAGTAGGCATAATGTGTGAGGTGCCCAATTGTCCTCATAATGGACGAAGGAAAAGTCAAGGATACGACCAAGGTAAGCAAGTTCATAGAGTTAGCCTCGAGAGTCATGGTTGGTGCTGTTTTCATGTATATGGTGCAATGTGGTTTTATCTATATATTGTTAGGAGTGATTTATGAGATTCTCTGACAGGTGGATATGCCTAATTACAAAGAAAACTCTATTGAAATTTCTGGAATATTTGGGGATTTATTCAAATACGAGACGTGGGAATGTGAATAAAGAGCTAAGTCATATTGGGTGTTTTGTGGCTTGCCCTAACCCTCATTCGAGGACGGATGATCCTAAGTGAGGGAGAATGTAAAGCCCAGTAAATTTACGCCAAAAAATATAAGGCTTCGTGGTGCCGAGGTAGGCTAATGGGTTTCAGAATTGTAGAAAACGAGCCTCGATATGGACTTTTTGGGTTGAAGAATGCACTAAAGTATTGATGGGAAATTTTGGCAGAAGAAGGAAATTCTGCGGTCAATTTCGTGACCGTAGAACGGTTCCGCGGACCGCATAATCATCGCAAAGTGGAGCAGAAAATGGGCAAATTTTGAAAAACAGTTTTGTTGGCCGCATAATCATTTTGTAGGCCACAAAAACATTCTGCTGGCCACATAATCATTCTGCTGGCCACATAATCGATTTTTCTACCCACAAAACAATTCTGTTGCCCACATAACGATTCTTCTACCACATAATTGACTTCGGGGGTCATTTTTGAAAAATTTTGTATCCGATCCTATTTTAATATAAGTCCTTAGGGGGTCATTTTACAAGGTAAAAATCTGATTTTTAGAGAGAGGAGAGAGAAGGATAAGACCTAGCATGTTAATCATCCATTCTTGCCCCAATCTTCAAGAATCAAGGAAGCCAATCACAGGATCTTCATCTAAGAGGTAAGGTTCTACTCCCTAGTCCTAAATTTCGGAATTTGGACTAAAAGTAGGTCATGAGAAGTATGATTCGTAGGTGTGGGAGGTACTCTTTGTACATGAATGTACCCATACGGGTGGTAGGGATGTTGTCGAACTAAATTGGGTGAATGATTTATTGTAAGATGAAATGATTCCACCATAGAAATCTTGTAGTGTAATTTGCACACCTAGTGCTTGATGAAATGCTTAAATGAGGTAAACCCACAAATATCTTCCTAATTATGGTTCACTTTTGTTATGTTTCTAAATAGATTGAAGTTTCTAGGATTTCCGGAATATTTTAGTAATGTAAGGAAAGCTCAAGAAATGTATGTTGGCTAAACTTCTCTCTTAGAATTGATTCCCACGATGTTCTTGTAAGTCCCGCGTTGTTCATTATAAATTGACTATTCCAAATAAGCTTTGTACCGAAAGAGATATGTTCAATATGTATTCCAAATGCTCTTATTGTGTTATCTTATCCTTCGGGAATGTGTTCAAAGTATGGGTTGTGTATTAAAATGTTATGACTTTTAGTTGGGTTTCAAATGAATGTTATGATGCCAAATTATGTGAGAAAAACTCGATGGGCTTAAGACTCTTAATTGTTCATATGTGCACCTAAGGTCTTGATTAAAAATGCCTTATTGTTGATAACCCATAAAGATGATGGAAAGTGAAAGAAGTAGGTTGGAGATGTAAAGTGTGGCTACCGTATGAATAATGAAAGTAATATTTGTGGTCAATGGTGCCAATGAAATGAAATGATGCGAGAAAGGTTATAAAATTAGCCTCGATTCAACTGCTCCAAATTGACTTCGAAAATAGATTTGTTAAAAGCTTATGTGCTCAAGTCATGCCCAAATGTGGCTGTTTTAACTAATGCTATGCTTTGTAAGTATTCCCAATGTGGTTTGAGCTCTTACATAATGTGTTGAAATTGTGTATTGCCCTTTTTGGGGTAAAGTATTTCAAGAATAAATAGTGTGTTACTCGTTTATGATTTTAACTTGCACTTCGATTGCCAATCATTATACTCTACTTCTTGGAAAGAAATCTATTGTGTTTAAAGCATTCATTACTAATGAACCTAAAGTTGTGGTTTCTGGAATACTCTATATGTTGATATTTATGATGACGAACCATGAAAGGAAAGATATGAAAGTGTAGAATACGAAATACGGACATTGTGCCATGAAAGAATAATCATATGTATGGCCAAGAATCATAGTATCCGAACTCCTACCCTGATCCTTCAGCCCATGGTTCTTCTAGTGGATAATCGAGTTACCCAAGGCAGCCTTAGATTCAATCAGCCATTCTCAGCTCGAGGTTGTTTTAAGTATGGAGAGGTTGGAGATATCAAGAGGGATTATCCCAAACATGGTACAGGCGCAACATATCAAGGTACTTAGGAAGTGATATTAGTTCCAGCTGCTACACCACCAGCCCCATGAACTAGAGGGGGAGATCAGGCAGCCAAGGGTTGTCCCAAAGGCGGAGGTTAGTCGGGCAGAGGTCAGGCCCACTGTTATTCATTTCCAAGTAGACCCATGTTTGAGGCCTCTGATATAGTTATTACATGTATTGTTTCAGTCTGTCGCGAGGATGCTTCGGTTCTATTTGATCCTGGTTCTACATATTCCAATGTGTCATGTACTTTGCATCATATTTGGATTTGCCTCATAGTTCTCTTGATATTCCTATATATGTATCTACACTTGTTAATGATTCTATTATGGTAGATAAGGTGTATCAAACTTGTTTGGTTACTATTGAGGGCTATGAGACCCATATGGATCTTCTGTTGCTTAGTATGGTGGATTTTGATGTGATTCTAGGTATGGACTGGTTATCTCCACATCATATTATTCTTGATTATTATGCTAAGACCGTGACGTTGGTTATGCCAGGGTTGCCAAGGTTGGAAAGGAAGGCTTCTCCAGGGTATACTTCTAGTAGGGTGGTTACATTTCTGAAGGCTCAGCGGATGGTTGAGAAGGGGTGCTTGGAATACTTAGCCTTTGTAAGAGATGTTAGTGCTGATACTCTTATTGTTGATTAAGTTCCGGTAGTGAGGGAGTTTTAGATGTATTTCCAGAAGACCTACTGGGCATGCCACCCGATAGGGATATTGATTTTGGTATTAACTTAGTGACAATCACTTAGCCCATATCTATTCCACCGTACCGTATGACTCCAATAGAGTTGAAGGATTTGAAAGAACAGTTGCAAGAGTTACTGGATAACGGGTTCATGAAGCCTAATGTATCAGTGTGGGGGTGAAGAAGAAGGATGATTCTATGAGGATGTGTATTGATTACAGGATATTGAACAAGGTAACAATCATGAACAAGTATCCATTTCCTCACATTGATGACATATTCGATCAGCTTCAAGGTGCTAGGGTGTTCTTGAAGAATGACTTGAGATCAGAATATCATCAGTTGAAGATCAGGGCTTCAGACATCCCCAAGACGGCTTTCAGGACTCGTTATGGGGATTATGAGTTTTTGGTGATATCATTTGGTTTGACTAATGCCCTAGCTGCCTTCACGCGTTGTATGAGGTGGAGCATGAGCAACATTTGAGGATTGTGCTCTAGATTTTGAGAGAGAAGAAGTTATATGCTAAGTTCTCTAAGTATGAGTTTTGCCTAGACTCGGTGGCATTCTTGGGCCACGTGGTATCTAGTGATGGGATCAAGGTGGATCCAAAGTAGATTGAAGCAGTTTAGAGTTGGCCCATACCTTCTACCGCTACAAAGATTAGGAGTTTCTTAGGCTTGGCTGGTTATTATTGCCACTTTGAGTAAGGTTTTTCATCTATTGCAACCCCATTGACTCATAAGGACGCCGCGTTCAGGTGGTCACACGAGTGTGAGGAGATCTTTTAAAAGCACAAGAAGGCATTGACTATGGCTCCAATTTAGGTATTACCCCGAGGATCGGGGTCATACATAGTCTATTGTGATTCTTTGAGTGTTCATCTTGGATGTGTATTGATGTAGGACACTGGGGTGATTGCCTATGCGTCACGCCAGCTGAAGCCCCATGAGAAGAACTATCTGGCGCATTATTTGGAGTTAGCTGCTATTGTACACGCGCTCAAGATTGGGATTCATTACTTATATGGCGTGCCTTTTGAGGTGTGTATAGATCACCTGAGTCTCTAGCACTTGTTTAAATAGAAAGATTTGAATTTGAGGCAACGAAGATGGCTGGAGCTATTGAAGGAGTGTGATATCATCATTTTTTATCATCTGGGAAGGCTAATGCGGTAGCTGGCCCCTTGATTAGAAAGGGGGTATTCATATGGAGTTTGACATCCATCCCAGCTATGGAGAGGTCGTTATCTATGTATGTGAAGGCTTTGGCCAACAGGTTCGCGAGGTTAGATATTTCAGAGCTTAGCAGGTTTCTTACTTGTATTGTGTCGCATTCGTCTTTCCTTGAGCACATTAAGGCGCACCAGTATGATAATCGCCACTTGTTTATCCTTATAGACACAAAGCAGCAATATAGTGCTAACGAGGTGACTATTGGTGTTGATATGGTATTGAGGCTTTAAGGTCGGATCTGTGTTTCTATAGTGGATGGTTTGAGGAAGTTGATTCTTGAGAAGGCTCACAATTTACTGTATTCTATTCACCCATGTGCTACGAAGATATATTATGATTTGTAACAGCATTATTGGTGGACAAGGATGAAGAAGGACATCATTGAGCATATTTCACGGTGTTTGAATTATTAGCAGGTCAAGTATAAGTATCAGGGACCGGGTGGTTTGCTTCAGAGTTTAGATATACCGGAATAGAAGTGGGAGCCTATCACTATGGATTTTGTGGTCGGGTTACCACGGATCTTGAGGAGATTTGATGTTGTGTAGGTCACTATGGACAGGCTGACCAAGTCTGCACATTTCATTCATGTCATGACTTCCTACACTTTTGTGTAGTTGGCTCAGATTTGTCTTAATGAGATTGTTCGCCTGCATGGTGTGCCTGTGTCTATCATTTTGGATCGAGGCACTCAGTTTACATTGCATTTTTGGAGAGCAGTGCAGCATGAGTTGGGCACGCAGGTTGAGTTGAGTACATCATGTCATCCTCAGACGGATGAGTAGTTCGAGCGGACCATTCATATTTTGGCGGATATGTTTAGAGCCTGCGTCATTGATTTCGGAGGCCAGTGGGATCGATTTTTATCACTAGCAGAGTTCGCTAACAATAATTACCAGTCGAGTATCCAGATAGCCCCGTAAGAGGCCTTATATGGGAGGCGATGTCGTTCTCCGATTGGTTGCTTTGAGCCTAGGGAGACTAGGTTGTTGGGAACTGATCTGGTCCATGATGCTTTGGGGAAGGTGAAATTGATTTAATACCGACTCTGTATAATACAATCCAGATAGAAGAGTTATGCTGATAGGAAGGTTCACAATGTAGCTTTCATGGAGGGTAAGAGGGTTGTTCTTTCAGTCTCGCCTATGAAAGGCGTGATGAGGTTCAAGAAGAAGGGCAAGTTAAGCCCTCGGTACATTAGTCTATTTAATGTTTTTGAGAGAGTGAGTGAGGTGGCTTACATACTTGCTTTACCACCTAACTCGTCGGGAGTTTATCATGTGATTCATATTTCCATGCTTTGGAAGTATCATGATGATAAGTCATATGTGTTAGATTTCAACTAGTGCAGTTGGATGAGAATCTAGCTTATGAGGATGAGCCAATGGCCATTTTGGATAGGCAAGTTTAGAAGCTGAGGTCAAAGGATATTGCATTGGTGAAGGTTCAGTGGAGAGGTCAACTGATCGAGGAGGCAACCTGGGAGACCGAGAATAATATGTGGAGAATATATCTACATCTTTTTAGCATTCGGGGTATGTTTCAAAACTCATTCGAGGACAAACATTTGTTTAAGCGGGGGAGAACATAACGACCCAATCAGTTGTTTTGTGTATTTGAGCCTCGTTCCCTTATTTGATGCTTCTTTGTTATTTTGTGACTTGAGAGGATGGTTGATTAGGTTTTAGGGATGTTTTGGAATGAATTGGAACCTTTAGTTCCAAGGTTGGAAGCTTGAGTTTAAGAGTTGATCGAGGTCTGACTTTTGTATAAATGACCCCGTAATGGTATTTTGATAATTTCAGTAGGTTCATATGGTGATTTTGGACTTAGGCTTATGTCCGAATTATGTCTTGGAGGTTCCTAGGTTGATTTGGCTCTATTTGGCGAAAGTTGGAAATTTGCAAGTTTGAAAGCTTCATAGGTTTGGCCGGGAGTTAACTTTCGGTGTTATCGGGCTAGGATGGTTTCAGAATTTGGAATAGTTTTTTATGTCAAAACTTATGTGCAAAATTTGAGGTCATTCCGAGTTTGTGAGACATATTTTCGATATGACTTTGGAAGTTGGTAAGTGGATTAGTTCATTAAGCTAAAATCAGGGTGTGATTTGTGGTTTGAAGTTATTTTGTATGATTTATGTCCTCAAGTACGTTCGTGTTATGTTTTGTGACTCGTTGTTATGATTGGACAGGGTCCCGAGGGACTCGAGTGAGTTTCCTATGGGTTTTGGGTCATTTGGGGTTTAATTTGCAGGTCTGGTTCTTGTATCGTCGCACCTGCGAGGTGTGGTATATAGGTGCGAGTACGTAGAAAGGAGGTATTTGGTTGGAAAAGCAAGGTCTTGTCTAGGAAGGCAAGTTAGCATAAGTGGACGTCTGAGCACAGAAGTGCTGGGGTACGAAGGGAGTTTCGCAGGAACGGATATGCAGAAGCGGATGGTGGGGATCTATGTGGGTTTCCGCATCTGTGAGGGTCTTTCCATAGATGCGGTGTCGCTGAAGCGACATTGGTGTTTGCAAAAATGAAATCGCTGGGCAGTGTCATTTTAATCGAGGGTTTGGACTCATTTATTATATTTTAAGATTAGGAACTCGGATTTGGGTGATCTTTAGATGATTTTTACAACTAGGATTGGGGTAAGTGTTCTTGACTTGGATTTAATTTTGTTTCATGATTTTATCTTTGATTTTGGATTTTGGTTGATAAAATCTAAAGGAGAAAATTGGGGTTTTCGTGAGAATTTTCGGAAAGCGAATAATTGATATTCAAAACGCGATTTGCACTCGATTTTGGATAAAATTTGTAAATTTTGACCGCTATTGGAATGGATATTCAGGATTTGACTTTTGCCGGGTTCCGTAAGGCTGACCCAGGTTAACCTTTTGGTTGACTTTGTGCAATTAATTAAAGATACAATATTTATTGATTGAGTTTGATTTCTGTGGACTTATTTGATATTATTAATTTGTATTTGACTAGATTCGGCTCGTTTGGAGGTTGAATTGTGAGGAAAGGCTATTTTGGGAGATTAGAGGCTATCAGGTAGATATAAGTCTCTTGGCTAACCTTGTTAAGAGGGAAACCCTTATGATTTGACTTGTTTGCTATGTGTTTAAGATATTGGGGGTAGTGTATATACGTGGTTGCGAGCGTATATGCATTTGCCGAATTTGTATCATGATCGGGGTAGGATTGAACAATTGTATGTCGTGTTTCGAATATGTGCTCATTTGATTCATGATTTATGGGACTTATGAGACTATAATGTTTTTTTATACATACTAGAAGTCAATCCTAGGCTTATGATTAATTATGTAGGCATGGGAACTTATTCTTGCCATACTAAATTGCTTAAATTGCCCGTAGTCACATAGAGATTACATGAGCACATATCCGTATGATATTTATTAAGTCCTTGTGTACCTTTTATCTATAATTCTTGAGCATGTCCATACATTTTGAATATGAAATACATGATTTGGACCGAGGATTTTGGTACTAATGCTAAGCGTCCGGGTGAGACATAGATATGGCACATTAGACATGATGATCGGATATTGAGCTATGGGGGATCCTATTATACCCCTCTTGCGCTTGGATTTAGATTTGTTCCTCCGAAGTCAGGTGATAACCTATGTTACTTTGGGCCCTGTGAGCATGGTCGGTACATGAATTTCGTATCAGGTCGATATATGGATTTTGTATCGGGTTATATGATACATGGATTGTGTATCGGGGTACATGAATCTTGTACCGGTTGAGCATGTATTTTTATTAGTGACTCATTTTGGATTATTTATTTCACCGTACACTGTTACTTGCCATCCTTACATGCTAATTGGGAGTCCCAACTTCATTATTTGAGCATGTTGTCTTTTATTATTGTATCTGAGTAGTGATAGGGTTATTTCTATGCTAGAAACACATGCTTATCAGTCGATAATTGTGACTCTTGGTATTCATGATATTCTTTATTGTTCAGTTGTTAAATTCTGTTACAACACTTGTGTGGTGAGTATTTGGAAGTATCTAGCCTCACCACAACTTCTTCGAGGTTAGACTTGATACTTACTGGATACTAATTGTGGTGTACTCATACTATTCTTATGTACATCTTTTTGTGCATATCCTCAGGTGGGTCCTAGCAGAGCTTCTTGATTTGAGTAAGGAGAGTATACAGAGACTTAGGGTGAGCTGCACTTCATGGTTTACTTCGAAATTCCTGAATCCCTTTTCTTTTATTTTATTTTTGTCTATTATATTTTAGGCAGTTATTATGTATACAGACTTGTTCTCATTTCCATACTTTGCTCGCGTACTTGTGCCACCTAGTCTTGGGGGCTTGCTGTATTGGCCGTGTTTAGGCCATATTTGGGAATTTATTAGATATTACTACTGTTGTGGACCATTACTATCTTAATTTATGAAATATGTTGATGTTAATTAAAGGAAATGGACTTTGAATTATTGATTGTGAGTTGGCTTACTTAGAAAGTTTGGCTAAGTTCCATCACGACCTCGTGGGATTTTGGGTCATGACAATCTTAAAATTATTGAGCTTTTTAGCAACTAAGACTACATTAGGTAACCAATCCAGGTACTTCACTTACCGGGCAACATATTTTAAGCAATTTAGATACTCTTCCTTGATGAATTGGTTGTGAGGGAAGAAAAGCAGTCGTTATTTTTCACTAGAGGGTGATCCGGATTAGAGCTGAGCTTGTGAGTAACCACATCTCACGAAATACATGAATTGTATAAGTGGGACCAAGCAAAGAAATAAATGTTAGCATTTAAAAATTCTATAAATTTGTGTCAGGGTAGGGGACTAAGTCTCGAACCCAGGAGTACCTTTCTTTTCAGTTGGTTTCGAAGAAGAGGACTTCCTCGAGCACTTCCATTGTTGATTTCATGACATCGGTAGATTCTGAGTCTTTGAAGGCTCTCGGGACATTAGGTCGTTTTGATTCTTCTGCCATGGAATAGTTGTCCTCTCGCTGATTTGTCTCCAACCTGGTAGTGGTAGATGACATCGGTTGCAGTAATTACTATTTCTGATCTATCCCTACTCTGCTCTGCCCGTTGTTACGACCAGTGAACTCATCTATCAGGCCGATGGTTGTTTTCTTTCCACTTTCTTTGTCCCTGATAGGGTAGGAAACTTTATGACTTGGTGGAAGGTTGACAGAACCGCCTGCATGAAGTGGAGCAAGGGCCTTTCCAAGATAATGTCGTAAAACATGTGATTGTTTATGACAGCAAGCATCAGGTCTTGGACTATTACTCCGGCATAAATCAGCAAGCTAATCTTCTATCAGGTCATATAACTAGCCATGTTGAATCTAACCAGTAACTTTGTGGTTCGAATGATCTTATCGGCTGGTAGAATTATTTTTAGGACAGAGAGTTGAATGATATTCACCAAACTACCTGGGTCAATTAGCACGCGCTTAATTTTAGAAGTTAAAACACGAAGAGAGATTACCAGTGTGTCATTGTGTGGGCTCGAGAGCCCGTTGCAGTTTTTGCTACTGAAAGTGATTGGATCAAGTTTGGAGTTATCTCGATCAATCTTTCGAAGGAGATGAAGAGCTTAGTCTTCTTGGAGGGTGAGTATGTGACACCGTTTATCGATTCTCCACCGAAAATCATATGGATTATCTGCTTTATGGATGGCGGCTTCCTTGGTTCCTTACTATTTTGGTTTCTGCTCAGGCGTTGCTTGGCCCGGTCACTGAAGAACTGCTTCAAGTGCCCGACCCTTAGTAATTGCGCCACTTCGGCTCGCAAATACTTGCAGTCTCCGGTGAGGCACCAATGAGTGTTGTGGAAATCACACCATAGGTCCTAATTCCTCTTGTCTAGGTTGGAGCAGATCTCCTTTGGAAATCTTTCCTCCTTGATATCTTTCAAGGTCATCACCAGTTTGGCGGGCTCGATGCTGAAATTATATTCGGATAACCTTGCGGGTCTTGGATCTCTCGGCGGTGGCTCGTAGGGTCATGCCACATCTTTCCTAACCAGCCCCCCTGATACACCTGATGGGCTCTGGTCTCGAGTTTAGTCTTTGTTGTCGAGGGTATGAATAAGGTTTAAACCGACCCCCCGAATTGCTTTGCTCAGGTTCCGGTATGCCTTTTGGTCTTTCTTAAAAGCATCCTTACTTTAATTGACACTGAAACTCTAAAGTCATCCTCAATTCGCATCTTGGAAGCATACCTAGGGTTCACTTAATTCCAAGTTTTAACAGGGAATTTCCACAAGCTCTCTTTAAACTTTCATAAAGCATTAGAGCTGTTTGGGTTCAGACGATTGGTAAATGCCGCTATATCCAAATCCTCCGATATTATGGGCTACATCATCTTTCCTATTGGAATCTCTCTATAAAACTTCTGAGCAACTCACCCTATCATTGCTTTATTTTGAAGATATCTTTCTTATGAGTTTTGACCTTTCAGGCCCCAGCATAGGCCTTCACAAAAATATTTGCAAGTATAGCAAAAGAATCAATAAAATATTCAAGTAAAAGTGTATACCAGGTTAAAGCTCATTTTGTGAGTGTTTGGCCAAATTTATTGAGCATGAAGGATTTGATATTGTTCGATTGTATGTCATCCCATGATGCCGGTCTTGTAGGATGGAATGTGCTCCTGCGGATCTATTGTCCCGTCTTATCTCGGCATATATGTCATTTTTGATATTTTCAGAATGAGCATCGTAGTCGTGCTAGATTTAAACGGCAACTTTGCATAATTTTTGGTGTCTGCGCCCCTGACAATGAGTGGGCCCCAAATATTTGATCCATCTGGGCGTGTATATCCTGCACAAAGCTAAGGAGCTCAGCCTATAAGTTTCTTATAATGTTTGCATGATCCACGATCCGCTCATTGACTCCTGGACCACAAGGGACCTTCGATGCTACCGTGTTAGTTGCAATATCCGTTGCGGTCTCAGTCACAATGGGATGATGAGGTATGGTTGTTTCAGGGCAAGTTTTGTAGGTGAAAGAGACCATATCATTCTCGATATGCGTCAAGAATGTATTTTGTGTAGCCAATATATTTTCCACCACCTTCTCGAGTGTAGAACTCTTTTTGGATACATCACTATTACCGCAGCCTCTTCGCAGTTCATATCGTTCTATATGATACCCGTTATCGCTATCGCTTTCATCATCAAGAGCTCCGAGGTCAGCTAGAAGTCTGGCTTGAACTGCTTTGTGCGAAGTGAACTGGTTATCCTCCTACTGCAGTCCTCCAAAGTGTTGTGAACCTTGTGGGTCCGACATCTCTGGGCTTGGTGGGTTCACCAAAGGTCTTGGTATGGCTTGCTAACCATTTACAGGTAGGTTTTCATGCTGAATCTCAGATTCGGCCAAAGTTTAATACCAAGTGAACTTTTGGTGGTTTAGAAAAGGGCCTAAAGCAAAAGGATCAAGATGATATCACAGCTACCTATCCCCACAGACGACACCAAACTATTTACTGAGAAAATAGTTTATTCGCTTTAACCATTATTTTAATTAAAAAAAAAGATGTTAACAACAAATGAATCGTGAGTGATCCAAAAGTCTTTGTTTGCTAGTGTGATCTGTATAATCCGTATGAAAACTAACATAAAAATCTAAGGAAAGAACAACACGACAAGAGCTGAAATAAAATAAAATAAAATAAAGAGCTTTGCATATGTGAAAATATTCTTTCTTCCACATAGGATACAGAGAGAGAGTTATTTTTTCAGGGCTGATGATCATCTCCTCTCGCTTCTCTGAGAAGCTATTTATATAAAACTAGGAAGCGCCCTTTTTGATGACCCTTTAACAATGCTAAAAGGACTATTGAGAAAGTATCTTTTATTTATCACATAGCTCGACGATGGCTGTTGTCAGAAGGTTGATGAGAATGCGCTGCAACTGGCATCGGAGTCAGGGTTAGAAAGAAGATTTGTTGAGCCCGATGCTATGGCTTAATCGGTCAACGATGGCGTCGATCATTCCGAGACGAAACCGTTGCCTAAAGACACTGGTAACAATAATCTTGAAGCCCCAACGGGATCCACCGGTCACAATATCCTGCATGCCTTATTCCTATCGGGCCATGACTTCCTCATGTCACGTCCCCATTGATCCACCTAGCTGGTCCGGATTTTCACCCATACAGTGATAACACAAAAATTATGTACACCATTAACATATATAAAGTAAAAAGAGATATATTGTAACAACTAGCCTACTATAATCCGCCACATGAAAGACGTCACGTGCAACTATCTTATATTGATGTTGCACCACTTGTTACTATTCAATTACTATATTATTCAGAAAATTAAATCCTGGTTAAACACTTACAATGTCAATCACAACTTAATAGTAAATGAAGTTTTTACATATGATTGGTTCTCTATTCATTGACCGGAGAAAATTAATATATTAGGTGTGTGAATAAAATCTCATATTAGTAACTAAAAAGATTGATGCTTACATATAAGGTGTAGGATCTCTTAATGATGTGAAGTCTTTTGAGAAAAATCGTATGGGCTTGGCCTAAAGCAGATAATATCACACCATGTTAGAAGTATTTTCGGGCTGGTCGATCCCAACAACTAGTATCAGTGCCCAGGTTCAGTGGGACGAGTATGGCGATAGCAGAGTCACTACTAGAAATTCGGCAAAAACCGACCAAGGTCGACCGACCAACTTTGGTCGGTCAAAAAACCGACCAAAGTTGGTCGGTTTTTCAAAATATTTTTTTTAATATTTTTTTTTACGAAACCGACCAACTTTGGTCGGTTTTCTTTGGCGCAAAAATGCGGGAAACTATTTTTGAGTCCCGCGAAATTTATGTTTCAAGAAACCGACCAACTTTAGTCGGTTTTTCAATTAAAATAAATAAAAATTAATATTAAAAAAACCGACCAAAATTGGTCGGTTAATTCGGCGGGTCATTTAAAAAAACCGACCAACTTTGGTCGATATTGGTCGGTTATTTTCGTGCGAAAATACAATTAAAGAGTATAAATCAAATAAAAGACAGTTTTAAAACAAAATGTACCAATGGTCTAGTGATAGATTAGTATCCTGCCACAGTACAGACACCGGTTCGATTCCTAGATGGTGAATTTTTTTATTACATAATTAAAATACCGACCAACTTTGGTCGGAAAAAACCGACCAACTTTGGTCGGTTTTTTTTAGCAATATTTGTTTTTTGAATTTAATTGACCGACCAAAGTTGGTCGGTAATTTCCGACCAACTTTGGTCGGTATTCCTTTCCGACCATAAAAATACCGTCCACATGTAAATGGTCGCGTTTTGGTCGGTTTTTTGCCATTACCGACCAACGTTGGTCGGTTTTTTTGGTCAGTTTTTACCGGATTTCTAGTCGTAAGTAAACATGCATGACTCAGTTTGCTTACCTTTACAAGTTTGGATACACGTACACCAGAAGAAGCTAGTTGCGAGTTTTAGTTGCCATAAATAATCTGAGGATGTGGGTGGCATACGGTGAATTTAAAAAATTAACCCGCAAATCATGGTAATAGACTACGTGGAACTTAGATAGAGAGAAAAACATGTGGATCATGGTGATGGGCCTTGTGGAACTTAGTTCGAGTGGAAGATTGTTATGTGTGCGAACGACATCCTATATTGATTGCTGAAAAGATTGAGAGCATACATACAAGATGCATGGATCTCTTAATGGTATGAGACATTTTGAGAAAAATCATGTGAGTTTGGCTCAAAGAGAATAATATCATATCTTGTAAACAATATCTTTGGGCTGGTTTAATCCAACATAATAAATACACAAAGTTGGAATAACTTTTCCCACAATACGTTACATAAAAATACAAAGATATCTGTCACTAAAACATTCTTGGTCCATCATTGTTTATCTGGACAGTCATTTTCACAGAAGTTTGAGGTTTTAAATATAATTATATATATTTGGGAGGCGGACAAGAAAGGAATATTTATTTGGAATAGTATCTATCTTCTTTTCAACTATATATATTTATATAATTTAGCTAGTTCTTTCTTAGCTCCACTCTTCAACTCCCCCTATTAAAATAAACTTGAACAAAACAACAAGTTATTTGGATTAGGTTTATCAACAAGATCCCCAAGGGATTATGTCCTAATATATTGCAATTTTATGCCTTGCTAAGGAATACTAATCAAGAAAACTTACCTCTAACCAACTCCTCCTTTGATTTAACGCTTCCAAGCAGATAGTGATCTTTTAAAAAGAAAAAATGTAAAAAACAAAAACAGTCTGTAGTGTGCCAAGAAAATAAAGAAAAGAATATAGATAAAGGAGAATAATCATTGAAACATTTATTAATATAGAATGAAGCGTGCTATTTTTGTGAATTCCAATAGAACTTCCTCTTGATTAATTAATTTCTATTTTCTTGTTTTATTTGATTACTGAAAGATACTTTTTGAAATTAGGTTACCCAATTGCTTCTTTTCTTTAAAATAATCAAGAGTACTCTTTAAATAAATGGAATACAATATCAAACGAGACGTACAGTAATGGAACTAAATTGTGAAAACATTCACTTGTGAAAATGGGAAAGAACATAAATGCCTCGTGTCCCATTTCCCTCAATCTCATTCCTCTCAGGGCATCTTAACAAATCAAAAATTGCGTGAAGATAGTTTTATAGCGCTATTTTTTTTGGATCGAATGTGCTTACATATATTGTATGACACGCTTATTAGTTGTTGATAATCTCACTTTTAGACCAACAAAAAAATGTGGAGTAACTTGAAGGGTGAAAAAGGATAGCATCACTTCGTTAGCCAACGTAATAATAACGAGAATATATTAAATTGAACCTCCTTAACCTTTTTGAGTTTGGAAAATCATAACCTTATGACTTTTTAAATGTGTTGTTTACCTTTAAAATGATTAACAATTAAATTTGTACGCGGTTTAAAGGATATGTGGTTTAGTTTAACATGAATGGTCAAAGAACATCAAGTAATTGAATTAAAGGAAATCAAAACAATCAATCCTAATGTAACGAAGTAATTAAGCCTGGTGTTAGATTTGAATGCTAAGGACCAGTTCCAATGAGCCCTTGGAATGGAGCTCGGTTGCAACTGAGTGGATGAACAGTTGAAGAACACTTGAACAATTGCTAAAAGACAAAAGTAAATTTATATCTTTGGTATGCGTGCCTACAGTGTCCCAAAAAATAAAAGGTTCTCCCCTTTATATATTAGGGGAGTTTTAACCCCAATACAAGTTTAAATAAGATAAAAATTACTTTCGTCTTTTTCTCTCATAAAAATATGATCTTCAGCTAATATCGAGCGTGATATGCGCCATAATATCCGGTTGATAGCGGATATTTCGGCTCTCTGTTTGCCTTCTTCAACCGTTTTTCCTTTTACCCTCGATTCTTCGTATTGCTCGAGCTGAAATTTCTCCGGGTTCGGTCATGCTCGATTCCCAACGTATCGCCTGTCCGCTCCTAGTTCCGATCTGCGGGCACCCTCGGTCTTACCCGATCCACCGACGAATCATGTTGTTCCTCGTTTCTTCATCGAGAAATCGAGGATAACTCTATTCTCGATTTTACCCGTACACAAATAATCCCCTCACTAATTGACCCCGGTTCCTACCGAAACGTCCCATCAGTTACATCGCTCTGATTTTGGACACGCGTCAACTGCCGGTTGATTATCCTTGGTAGTTACCGAATGTGGAACGTCATGAATTCATTATTCCTTCCCTATAAAAGCACTCGTGTCCTTTTTTCATTTTTTTATTTTCTCATTTTGAACCTTCTAGAGTTACCTTCGAGTTTTTCATATATTCATCAATCCTTCAAATCTTCATAACATGTTCTTCATATCTTCATATCTTCATATCTTCATAACGTATCTTCAAACCTTCATATTTTACCTTCAAACCTTCATACCAAATCTTCGAACCTTTATACCAAACCTTAAAACTTTTATATTTCCATATTGAGATGGCTAAGACTTCGAAATCGCTACCCCAAAATACTGCACCTTCGACTTCTTCCTCGGCCACCGACACTGAGGCAGCACTTCCGATAGTAGTCCCGAGACCTCCCATTACATATTTCATCCCCGGGGGCTACTCCATAGATAATTACTTCAAGATCGAAAAGCCTCCACACAAGGAGATTAACGTAAAGAAGCGTGGAGGTACATTTCCTCCATCACCGAGGAGATGCTTGAAGTAGTCTGAGAGGACAACAAGTGGGAAGGCAAAGACATAGACGTTCCCAGTCCCGACGAGGACATCAAAACACATATGGGAGGATATTTAAGCATTTATACGTATCCTTTCATGTTCGGCCTAGTAGATATGGTGATCCTCGAGTTCTGTAAGTGGTACGAAATCAGCCTCGGGTAGATTCATCTGTCCTTTTGGATGATCATGACCCTTCTCCGTCACTTCGCTAACAACACGGAGGAGCCTTAGCTCACAGTAGACCATCTGCTCCGAGGCTGGCAGGGTAGGTTTTTTCGAATAATAACCGAGGACCTTATTCCTTCCGAGCTCATGCCGTTCCCCGAGAAGTGGAACCCAAAACGTAAGTTCACTTCCTCTTTAAGTCGTCAAAGTACTTTTTTGTGTCCACTCTTCTTTCTCATTATTTGTTTCATTTTGACATGTATCTATCGCCCTAGTCCCCAACACGGTATCGCATTTTAGGGAGTAGGTCAAGGACATATGCAAGCATCTCACCTACCCCGAGCGTGAGTGGCGTAAGCTCTCTAAAGGCAAGTGGGAAGCTCGTTCTCACGGTGAGTGCCCCTCGTTTTTAGTTGAATCTACCTTTGGATCGTTTTTATTTTTTCATTTCCATGACTAAGTGTTTTTTTCTCGCAGGTTTGCCCAAGACCACAAAACTTCAAGAAATAGTCGATGTTGTGGCCTCGACTCCATCCATAAAACCATCTTCTTCTCTACAGCCTATTGCCGAACCTGCTGCGAAGAAGAGAAAGAGATCTCTTGACTCATCAGACGCTCCTGCCGAGGCTAAGAAAAGGAAAAGGATCATGCTCAGAGTTAGAAAAAGCACCAAAAAGGCTTCCGGTGCTCGAAACCCGGATTTTGAGGATCTTCACCGGCTCAAGGGCTTTATCAGGGACGATGACGACATGGATCTCGTCACTCATGAGCCGATAGAAGCTGATCTGGTGTTGGTGGCCCCGTAGGTGGATGCTCAAAGGGCTGAGTCCCTCTTAGCTCGGGGGCTCAAAGAAGAGCAAGTAGTTGCTACTTCACAGTAGGCCCCTCCGATCCTAAGAGCAGATGCTCCTAAATATAACGCTGTTATCCACATTCAAGAATCATCGCCTCGGCTAGAGGCCTCTTTAAACGAAGCTCGGGCAGCCAAAAACAAACCAATCGACGCATCTCAGGTTGTGGATGATGCCCTCAACTCATGTGTTGAGGACGTGGACGCCGGCATGCTAGAGGATTACTATGGATATGGCCACCTAGATATCCCACAAAGGGCCGTGCAATCGGGAGAATGAGGGTCGAGTTCGAGTTCGAAGCTCGAGAAACAGTTCCCGGCCTCGAGTGTAGACCATGAGCAAACGAAGACGGTTATGTTCACGGTGTCGGCAGATAACATCATGCTACCCGGGCCAGTTGGAGTGGCCAGCTATCTCCGTTCCTTGGTAATTGAGCAAGATCAAGTGAAGATGAACGAGGTAGATGAGCCAAATCTCTTCAACGAGGCTCAGCAGGTGCCGGATAGGGTATACCTTCCTCTCTTTTTATCTTAAAGAGTTATCTTTGCCTTAACGGTATTTTACCAATTTTTCTTTCTTTATATCTCAGGCCTTAGTGCTTCACCATGAAAGCTTTCACTGGTCCAGGATGGAGGTGTGTCACCTCGAATTCGAGCTCAAGGAGCAGGTCCGGAAAATGGAGATGTATAAAGCTCTTTGCGAGCAGAAGAATAAAGTCGTCATGCACATGGTCGACCACTCTGTCCTCAAAGCCAAGCTGGAGAAAACCCAAAAGGAGGCTTCAAAGGCGAAATAGGACCATGCCTTTCTTGTTGAAAAGGTAAGAGTACTCGAGATCGATAATGAGAGGTTAAATGCAAATGCTAATGCCACAACCTCGCAGGTCCAGGAGAAAATAACCTTGATCGACCAGCTTAGGTCCGAATGGATAAGTTTAAGGCTTCAGCTGATGAATTGAGGGGATAAATGGATCTCCTAGAATCGGAGCGGGATGCCACCAAATAGGACCTAGCATATACCAAAGTTCAACTCCAAGTGATGAGAGAAAAGGATGATAAATTATCTCGGCTGAATGAGGAGCTAGGGGCGCAACTTGCCTCGGCCGTTGTAGGGCGTGACGCTCCTAGCCAAGAATATACTGCGTTGAAGTCCAAATTAAAGGTGGCTTCAAATGAGGTCTCGAAAGCCCAGGACAGGATGGCCCAGTTTAAGAATAATGTAGTGGTAGTCGAAGCCCTTATTATAATAAAGGCTGAGTACGTGAAGTGTCTATCTCGGAGAGAGACTCTCAAGGAGATCCAAGCCAGAGGAGTTGACTTAGCGGCAAGATTGAAGAGGCCAATAGGCTTGAGGTCGAGACCGAGGCGAGGTACCAGCCCGAAGGTTTGGATAGCGAGTCGGGCTCCGACAAAGACTAGGTAGGAAATGCCTTAGCTTATTTTTGCATTTTTTGTTTTTTGTATATGTACATATTGTGCTTTGGGTCCTTTTCCTCGTGCCTCTATAAATACCTTTGATGAATACATATATGTAATATTACCCTTCGGCTACATTTTGTGTCATATAATTATTTTGCATTTGCTTATGTTTTGGACTTAGGATATGTAACCAACATCTCATACATAATACATCATTAATGCCATAGCATAAAATTTATTAAATTGTTCAACTTCTAAAGCCCGGATGGGGACTGGATAAAATAACGACTCAGAGTTTCTTTGACTTTGGAGGATCCGATAAAAAATAAAATGAAGTCTTTATTAAGATATTCAAATGATTAATCCGGACACATTCAGTCTTTGCTGAAGTTGGCTCTTTTCATGGGCGTAATTCGAGACCGATCGACTTGATCGGATTGGACGTAATTTCTTATGGATTTAAAATGTGTAAGGACCTTTCTTTTTATGTGTATGAACTTAGATGTATTTGAGTCGCTTATACATCATTATCAAAGCTCCAATGGCTTCCTATCTGAAGCTGGTCATGGCCTTTTGTATTTAGGCCCTGCCTTGTAGGCTTGGTGCCCTAGACGACCCGTAGTCTTAGGGGTATTTAGGTGGTTGGGAACGGTCATGTGGACTCTTAGTGCCTTCGGTATTTCATTCCCCCGGTTAATAGTGGCCTGTGGGCCTATGAGGTTTTGAACCCAGTACTCGTTTTAAGTGACGTTATGATAACATTGCTCGTGCAACATAAACCGATGAAATGTAGAAGGCGAATTTCTCATTTTGTTACTTGAAACTTAGTGTAAGTAATTGAAGATAAAAAAAGCTATACACCAAGGGGAGAATGAGCTATGTGGGCACAAATCATTCGACCGCTTGGCCCTTACAATAGATCATATTATTCAAGCCTTGGCTTTTCGATGTCGAATAGAATTGTCTTCTAAATGTTCGATCTTAGATCTTCAGTTCTTGACTAGGGTGTAATTGTCCCATGGTGCTTGAGGCTAAATTTTGGGGGCTCGAGTACTATTGATCCGATACGGGCAATCTGCAGTCCCCGGTCTTAGACCGGTCTTCAAAACTAGTTACTCACGCTTACTGTTGCATCGTTAAAAACCTTGCCGTAAAACCAACTTTGGAAAAAAACCGGTCAAAGGGAAAAATAGTGCAACACGTGCTTTCAGGCCTAATCCTTTGACTTGACTTCAATTGAGTACCTGCATGGGTTAGTTCAAAGAGAAATAAACATTAAAGAAGTTTTTGTATTCTTACCTTAGCAATAATACCACTTTAAGTATACCACATTCCAGTTGTTTGGTAGTGTGTACACCATTTCAAAACTCAAGCAGGTATGAGCCTTTCCCGGTTATACCGGTGACTCTGTAGGTCCATCCCAGTTTGAGCCTAGTTTTCCGTCATTCGAGTTCTTGGTATGCAGTATGACTTTCCTCAATACCAAGTCCCCGACTTAGAAGTGTTGAAGGTTTGCCCTTCGATTGTAGTATCTTCCCATTCACTGCTTTTGAGCTGCTAACTAGACTAGGGCGGCTTCTTGCCTTTCGTCTACTAAATTTAGACTTGTGGCCATGTCCTCGTTATTCGATGTCCGTAGAATATCGGAACCTTAAGCTCCGCTCTCCCACTTCTATCGGAATCAAAGCCTCTATGTCGTAGACTAGAAAGAATGGTGTTTCACTAGTACTCGACCTTGAAGTTGTTCAATATGCCCAAAAGACATTGGGCAGAATTTCTTTCCACTTTCATTTTGAGTCGATCAGCTTTTTCTTCAGGTTCTGCAGTATGATTTTGTTTGTTAACTCTGCTTGGCCATTCGCACTCGGGTAATAAGGGGTTGATAAAACCCTTTTGATTTTGTGATCTTTGAAGAACTTATTGACCTTGCTGCCGATGAATTATCTCCCGTTGTCACATGTGATCTCGGTCGGTATCCCAAACCGGCATATTATATGATCCCATATGAAGTCGATTACCTCCTTTTCTTTAACTTTCTAGAATTCATGTGCTTCAACCCACTTGGAGAAGTAATCGGTCATAAGCAAGATGTACTGGGCCATACCGGGTGCCCATGGTAAAGGACCTATGATGTCTATTTCCTACTTCATGAATGGCCAAGGGAAAAGGACCGGGTGAAGCAGCTCCCCCCCATTGATAGATCATCGGGGCATGCCTTTGACATTCGTTACATTTTTTAACAAAGTCCTTCGCATCCTTTTACAGTTCGTTCCAGCAATATAAGGCCCTGGTCAATTTTTGAACCAAAGATTTCGCTCCCGAATGATTTCAGCAAGTACCCTCGTAGACTTCCTTTATTAAGTAATCGGTTTCCCTGAGCCTCAAGCATTTTGCTAACGGTGCGGAAAATGATCTTCGGTACAGTTGGCCTTCCACTAAGCTAAATCTGACAGCTTTAGTTCGAAGGGCCCTTGATTCTTTGGGATCCTATAGCCACTTCCCCTTCTGAAGGTAGTCTGTGTATTTATTTTTGCAATCTCAGGTCAAACTTGTTGAGTTTACCTCAATGTGACTTTACTCTATCACTACGCTCATCAATTGTACACCGTTCCAGAATTGAATTCATCAGAGTCGACTGACGATCCTAAATTAGCCCATGCATCAGCCTCCTTATTCTGATATCAGGGCACATGTTGTAACATCCATTCTTTGACAAAAATTATTCAAGTTTCCATCAACTACCTACCTCATACTCCTAACAAACCAACATGGACCCTCACTACTTCTGGGAACTTCACATTCGCTTCTACTTGGTGTATAATTAGGAAAAGGAAACAGGTTCTCTTCACCAACAAGATGACATGGCATAAACATATTCCTTTCAAATGGTCATTCTGTCTCTGGATATCACTCAGAAATAAAATTCTAACGGATGATAGAGTTATGTCATTTGGACATCCTAGTGTCACTAGATGTGTATGTTGTATTAGACCACATGCAGAGTCAGTAGATCACAGTTTCAGCAGGGGTTATTTTGCTAAAGCCATATGGAAAGTCTTTATTGGTCCTACTGGTTTCCCTTTACAAGACATGCCTCTCCAGTTGCTCCTGATGAAATGGTGGATTCAAAGAAGCAAGAATGAGGTACACAAGTTATTGTCGGATACCCTTCCTATCATTATATGTTGGAACTTATGGAAGAATAGGTGTAGTGTCAAATATGGAGCCAAGAAATCCACAAGGATCAAAGTTCTTTTCTCCATTAAATCTTATACCAACCTTCTCCTCTGAGCTAATTACCCTACCATCACCTGGCCATTTGCTATATTCCATTGTTGAAGACCTGTAATTTTATGCCAATATCCTTCATATGACATGGCAGAAGCCTGATGTGGCTTTGTCAAACTGAATAGTGATGGTAGTGCACTTAGTAATCCAGGAAAGATTAGAGCTGGGGTCATTATCAGGGATTCTGAGGGCAACTTGGTACATGCTTTAGCTAAGCCCTTAGGTGAAGGAACTAACAATCTAGTAGAGACAATAACAATAATTTTGGTAATGAAATGGTGTCTGGGGAATGGTTTTAGTAAGATCCACCCAGAAGTTGATTCTGCTCTGCCCATACAATGGCTCAACAATTCAGCAGAACCTCCTTGGAACCTTGAAAATAATTTGCAAGACCTCAGGGCACTCTGTAGACAATATGAGGACTTCAAATGCTCACATGTTTACAAGGAAACTAATTTTCCTGCAGATTCTTTATCCACACTCAGTCATGATCTACCTGCCGTGAATCATTACCACAACATGACTGAGTTACCCACAACTATAAGGGGACATATCTATCTGGATAAGATTGGAACTCCTTCCTTGAGACACAAAATGAGTAGGAGAATCAAAATTTCACCACAACTAGCCTCCAGTTCATCACATGGATATGGATGTCAGAAATGATTTTAGGGGAGCAGACCTAATTGTCCAAAATATTGTGATTATATATGGAATTATCATTATAGAAGAGATGAACTATGTTCAAACTCACTGGGAGAAGAATATAGTTGCAGACTTCCTTACTAACTTTATTTTCTTTATTTGTAGGTTTAAGCTTACTTAATTCACTGGACTCTTCTCAGTGTGTGGTATTAGCACCCCTGATGCTCAATCCACTGAGAAAATGCTAGTGTTTTGAGCCAAGATTTTCTACAGTGGAAATAAAAAAGATAAGAACAACCATGGTCTCTAAATAGAAAACACACCACACCATACCACTGACCATAATAGACTATTCCTAAACCTTCAAGGTTATAGGATGTGTAGTTGCTTGAACCCTTTACATCCAATAGGCACTCAGTCCATGTAGCTAAATTCATCACACCCACGCTTACCACCACAACACCACAACACCCCAACAATAACACACAGCCTTCACCTCAACTCCACATCTTCCATCCACCTACACTCACACACAATTGTAGTAGCAATCTTACCCTCTTTCCTGATCATCTACTTTACCTACTCATTAAAAACATATCCAATTTCAAACCAATTATCAGATGTCACAAGAACCTAAGAGCACACTCATAATCATAAGAAAAGGCACAACTATTTTACTAACTTTGTTTACTGTTTTGCATGTACTAATTCTTATAGTCTATTCCACCTCTACACCTACACAGCGTATGGTATTAGCATCCTTAATGCTTATTCTACTAAGGGTTGGTCAAGGGTGCAAAGTGTGATATAATTCCTCAGGCTCACACAGTCAGTCATACCTAATGCAATGCAGTTGGTACTTGCTAGTTAATACTATGTGCCCATGTTTCTTCTAGACATTAGAACAAGGTAGTAGCAGACTGGAAACTCCCAAATATCCAATTGCTCAACACAGACACTACAACAGCGAGCTTAAAATGTAGCAGCTCCCATCTCTAAACCGGGGATCAACATACATCTACTCTCACATAGGATATCATTCATTACTAAATCACCACTCATTTTTCAGTAGCATTTCCCTTCTCCCCAGCTACAACCTATAACCATCACCAGCTCTTAGAATCTACAAGAACCTGAGAGCACTGCCTTACTTCCTCATCAACAGGTCTCAGGGCAGTAATGCCCAAAGCCTGCAGCAGTCTTTCATCACTGACAATAGTTCCATAGTTATGCTTCTCAGGAAGAAGGGCAATGGTGCTCTTTTACTACTAACTTGTTTGTTGTATTTTACAGGTTCATTAGATAGGTCTAGAATTTTTATGTACTCTCAATGTGTGGTATCAGCATCCCAGATGCTCATTCTGTTGGAAGTGTATCAAATTTATTGGACATGTCCCTCTAATCATGCTATACAGAAATACACATCACATTCATACACCACTGGTCTGTTCTTTGGAAACATACTTAGGGGTTCAAACCTACATGAGCACTATGTTACAGCAACAAGCAGATCACAGGTGACCTCCATTCCACACTCTAGATGAAGAACTCATTACACCTGGCCACTACTTTCAGCAACTTCCCATGCCCTCTTCAGTGCATTGGTTCACATGCTACATGAACACATTGTTGAGAGCAGTTCCTGGATACATCAAAGTTTCTACAACATGCAGCTACAGCCACCAATGCAGTGCTCCATCCCTTTTGTCACTGACATCATACACATACAACTCACTGCTCTTTCCCTTTTGGACATTTATATGATTCTCTTCAGTATGGCTTTATTTCTTGGCAATGTTAAAGCTATGATGAAGATACGTTCTTGGTGTTATAGAACTACTCCCCATACTTGGTTGTATATTAGATTTTTGTCACTTCACTTGGAGATACTTTGTCCAACCTTTAGATATAGGTTTTCCTGTAAATGGAAGGAGTCTGATAGTAGGCTATAATTATGTAGTTTAGCTACTATTTGCACTCTAACTTAGCTACACTTTATTAATATTTGAATGTTAAATGATAACAAATTAAACACTTTATGCTTTTCAAGAGCAATTCCGGGCTATGAGGACGTCAAAAAGTGTTTTGGAGCTAATATGGAGCATTGAAGGCCAATTGGAGGTTAGCGCGCTTAAAAAGATGAAAGGAAGAAATACTGAAAAAACTCCTCCAGGTGTGCGGTCTATGCGCGGCCGCGCACTGGGCCGCGCATGTCAGACAGAAACTGGCCAAAGTGCGCGGTCGATGCGCGGCCGCGCACGTGCTTCTGAGAAAAATATTCCAAGGCCAATTTTATAATTTGAGAGGCGACTATCCTTGACCTATATGAAGCCCACCTCGCCCAAAAAGAGGGTATCTCTATTTTTAGAAGAACTTTGGAGGCAAGAACACAAAAGGAGCAAAACAGAGAATTCTCCTACGAGTTTTTCATCATCTTCTTATGAATTCCATTATTGGTTATGACTTTTTATATTGTAATCACGCATAGTAGTATGAGTAGTTAAACCTGTCATCTAGGGTTGATGGAACTAAATATTGGATGAAGTCTTGATTATGTTTTGATATAATTGAGCCGTTTTTACTCTATAATTGTTCAACTATGTGTTTGTTGTGATTAATTGAAAGGGCGCTTGATTAATCGTATCTAGTTGTCTAGTGTTGCTTGAGAAAGAACACTTGATTAGATTGTTGTTGAACAACGCCACTTTGGAGTAAGTTAAGAGATTAATTACTTGAATTTAAAAGCGGGATTAGAGATAACGAAGTTTTGATGTGATATTTATGAGTTGTACAAATTTTTAACTAGAGTAGTTCGAGAGAATGCTTCTAGTAAATTATCGTAATTGATCGAGAGATAAGTACGGTAAGCAAGATTTCATCATCTTTATAGAGTGTTACAGCGAGATTATAGCTAACGTGTCAGGAATTAATCCGACAATTGGAGAAATCAGTAACCCTAGATTCTTTTACCCTTGAATTCAGCTTTATTCTTGCTTATTGATAGTTTTTATTATCATTTTTCTTTAGTTAAATAATTTTTGTTAATTATCAAATAAAATCTTGAACTTTGATAATTGTCTGAGCTTATCATTAGCGATACTAAAAGTTGTAGCAAATAGGTTAGTTCCCTGTGGGATTCGACTCCGGACTCTTGAACCGGATTATATTTGCAGCGACTGCTTAGTTCTTTTTATAAGGCATAGTTGGGCGTGATCAGAGTCCTTCCTTCTTTTTTTGCATAGTTGACCTATGTTACTTTTGTTTTTGGGGTCCATTTGCCTACTCAATAAGGAAAGGCATATGGTACCATCTTATAGGCCTAACTTCACTCATTGTATATGATTCAATTGATTGTCATTTTTGGACAATCAATTGGCTATCCTCCATAGATTTGGAGGTAAGGTTCATGTCCCCCTCCTTTGTTGTATTTTTTGACTTCATATTTATAAAAACTAACCCTAGGCACAAGGCATAGTGGATTTGAGAAAAAATAAACAGTGACGAAATCTTTTTCTTTAAAGATAACTAAAATATAATCTCTACTCTTTATTTTTAGTTTAAATTCTATATTTAGAACGATATGTTTAGCAAGATAGTGATATTTATATAAGTTCTATCACAAAAATGACAGTCGTATAATTGAAAATAGACTTGAATTTTTTTCTTTTAGATTTTTTCTGTTCATTGTTTTTGTTCAATCACAATAGCCGTCAAAAGACTAGACATGATCACGCCTCATATTTAGATTATCATCATCTTAAATGTTTAATAAACGGTCAATAGAGCAAAAAGGGAAATATTATAAGAATGTAATTAATCAGGTTCAATGTATCAATAATCAGTATTTGCTTCTAGATATTCTTCTCATTAGTTTGCACCAACCTTTCAATTCTATCTACCTCTCAATTTCTGTGTTGACAATCCATTGATTAATTGAGGCTTTCGTCAACCAATAAACAATTGTAAAAATTGTTTAATTCAGATTCTTTTTTAAGACTTTTTATCTTTCCTGTTAAGGAAAACCTTACAAATGAAAGGAAACAATCATAATATATATCCTATCTAAAAGGTCAGAAGAACTCTGTTGGAGCTGTTGGATAAGGATTGTATCATGTGCCTGAAAAGATTTTAAGTTAATTACACAAAAATATTATTCTCTCAATTATTTTTATCTTTTTTCTCCGTTAATTTGTGTTCTTCTTCCTTTCCTTTTTTTTTTTTGGAGAAGGGGAGGGGGGATTTTTGTAATGTTAAAGCTAACTCTTCATAAGCCTAAAGTTGATATAAACAAGAAGGAAACTGCGACTTCCTTTGGGGACATCCATAATATATGCGTACACTTTACCAACCTAGCTGACCATCACAACATGTAGGTTAAGGTCAAAATCACATCTGACTAGATTAATTACTAATTTAGATCTTATGTCCAGCCTCCGTTCTTTATTTATATAGTTACTTCATTTTCTCATCGCCATTATTATATATTTTCTGAAGCACTTTTGTTTTGCATTTCGATCCTTGAAACAATAGTTGAACTTACCCTCAAAGCTAGTAATTCTGTGAAATTAAAGTAAACTTTAGTACATAATGTACTTGTTTTTTATATAAGTAGCTATCATATTTATATATCCAAATCAAATTTAGCCAAGAGTAGAAATAAAACTTAATTGCAACTTTTGTAAATGCATGGAAAAACAGATCGGAGTACAATTTCTAATTGCATTTTTCATATATGATCCTTTTTATAGAGAGAACTACTTTTAACAATCTAAATTATTTTGCTATTATTGTTGTTGTTATTGTTGTTGTTGTTGTTGTTGTTGTTGTTGTTGTTGTTGTTGTTGTTGTTGTTGTTGTTGTTGTTGTGTGTTTATGATTTTATGACTTGCGGGGTCATTTAGTTTTGTTCCGAGAAGATTTCGGGTTGATTTAGACCCTTTGATTCTTACTTAGAAGTTTATAATAGAAATATTGGCCAAACTTTGACTTTTGTGAAACCGACCCCAGAACTGTATTTTGATGGCTGCGATAGCTTCATATTGTGATTTCACACTTAGGCGTATGCCCGAAATTGATTTTGGAAGTCCGTAGGTTGATTTATGTTAATTTGCCGAAATTTGGCAATGTGAAGTTGAAAAGTTTGACCGTAGGTTAACTTTTAGATATCGAGCTCCGAATTTAATTTTGGGACTAAGAATAGGTCTGTTACAGTATTTAGAACGTGTCTGCAAAATTTGGTGTCGTTTGGAGTTGATTTGATAGGATACATGCATTTAGTTGTAACTTTAGAAATTCTTGAACTTTACTTTGAAATTCATGCGTTTTAGTGCTCGATTCGTAGTTTTAGATGTTATTTTTGTGTTTTGATCACGGAGCGAGTTCATATGATATTTTTAGACTTATATAGAGGTTTGGTTTGGAGGCCCGAGGGCTCGGATAAGTTTCAGACATATTCCAGATTGTTTTGGACTGAAATTTACAAAATCAGGTGTCTGGTGTCTCTGGTATCGCAATTGCGAACACCAGAGCCTTATTTGTGACCTTAGCAGGGAAACTACAGGTATCGCAATTGCGATGCCTGGGTCGCATTTGCGAAGAGGTCTTGGGCTATGTTAGTTCGCATTTGCGATGGTCTTCATCGCTTTTGCGAGGGCAGTAGGGTTCGCAATTGCGAACACATCTTCGCATTTGCGAAGAGCTTACCAAGCCTATTAGTGTTGCAATTGCCAGGGTTCGCATTTGCGAACCCATTTCGCAATTGCAAAAACTGCAGCTGAGCATAAAGGCTGAAAGTCGGGATTTCATCTCTCATTTTCTCATTTTTGAATCCTAGACTCAGTAGGAGGCGATTTAGAGAGGGGATTTTTACCTACAAATATTGGATAAGTGATTCTAATATATTTCTATTCATATTCTATCAATATATCTCAGATTTTAACATCAAAATAATGTGAATCAAAGTGAAAATTTGTGAAACTTTGTTAAGTTTTTGAAAAATAAGAATTTGAGTGTTGAGATTCGATATGGACTCCGATTTTGAAAATATTCACATATATGTACTCGTAGGATCATGGGTAGTTGGAATCTACCATTGGACCCGGGTTTTGACCGGGCGAACTCTAGGTTGACTTTTGTTGACTTTTTAAAATAAATATAAAGATCTTAGCTTTATCTATTGTAATTATTTTTCCTAGTATTATTTGTTGATATTAAGACAATTTTGGTTAGATTTGAGCCATGTGTAGGCGCATTTGAAGGAAAAAGCTATTTTTGAGTGTTGAACTGGTCTAGTTGAGGTAAGTATCTTGCCTAACTTCATATGCGGGAACTACCCCTTAGGAATTGGGATTGATTGTGTCTTTTGTACTATGGGAAAATTGTGTATGTAAGGTGACGAGTGGGTACACGGTTTGTACGTGGTATTGACCGATTTAGGCTACTTAGACAATTTCCATGCTTTTATTGAAATGCCATATCATGTTCTAAATTCTCATAGTCAATATATCCTTATTTTTGTTAGTCTATCCTTATATGCCTTAATTGACTTGTTTAACACTTGTTCTACATCCTACTTGATAAATTGCTCTCATACTTTAGTTGAACTTGTTGCCTTTTTTATTGTTACATGCTATCTCTTCATTGTTAATTAACATTATTTGAAGTTATTGTTCGTGTTATCCCCTTCATTATTGATTATCATTTCATGAAGTTATTGTTCATGTTATCCTTTTTTTGTTGATTTCCACTATTTGAAGTTATTGATATACATAATTTCTTCCATTATGAGTTGTTCTTATTTAATATCATGGTTATACATTATCTCATTATTGAGTTATTGGTGTTGAAGTTTTGAAAGCCGTTATCACATTGAGACAAAATTGTTATTGTTGAAACCTCTTCCTTGTTGAGCATTTTACATTCATTGTTATTGTTGATATTCTTGTACCCGTTGTGGTGGAGCCGTGGGCTATTGTTTTGGAAATATTGATATTGTTGATTGATGGCAAATTGTGATATATGGGTACTTGTGGTGCGAGTTGTGATTGTGATTTGATAGTGACGCGCATGCAGCGATATAAGGCTTGGGGTTAATGTGCATGTTGTGGTATAAGGTGAGACTTATGTGTGTGTTTCTTGTAGGGGAACTACGTGAAGCCACACGACGTCATAAGGTGGGCTAAAGTGTGTATAGATATTTCGGGATAAACTATTTTCAAAATATATTTCAAACGTAAGGCTCACACGGCAGTATAAGAAAAAATTGTGATTGAGATTGTGAATTGTGAATACGAGGCGGTACCTCTATTGTGATTCTTGATATATATACACGAAGCGGTACCTCGATGGTGATTCTACTGTACACGAGGCGGTACCTCATTGTGATTCTTATTGTTTATCTCATGTTGCAAGAGTTTTGGGGGAAACACTTCTTGTTGTTTTGTTCTTCCTTGTTTTTTTAGTTATTGTCCGTAAATGATCATTGTGGTTCTTATTAACTGACTGCTTTATGTTATTTCCATGCTTACAATTCCGGTATTGGTTCATGATGTTAACTGTTTCGTATCATTTATTCTGGTTTTGGTTCATCCTAGTAGGTGTTTTGACCTGGCCTCATCACCACTCTACCGAGGTTAGGCTTGATACTTACTGGGTACCATTATGGTGTACTCATGCTACGCTTTTGCACATTTATTTTATGCAGATTCAGGTACGTATGCTCATGCCCTTCGTTAGTGATCATCTGTTAGCTACTTACGGAGATTTCACGGTATGCCTGCTCGGTAGAGATTATGACCCAGTTTCATCGATCTTGTGGAGAGTACTGTTTTTATCCAGTTTTCGGAAGATTATATCAGTTATTCAGCCTTGTTTTAGTATTTCGTTAATTATTTCTGTTAGGTTATTATTAACTGTTAGGCTTATCTACTCGTAGAGACTAGGTGCTATCATGACATCCTACGAAAGAAAATTGGGATCGTGACAAGTTGGTATAAGAAATCTAGGTTATGAGTCATAAGCGGGTTTAGTGGAGTCTTGCAGATCGGTGGAGAGACATCTGTACTTATCTTCAAGAGGCTACGGAACTGTTAGGAAAACATCACCTCTTTGATTCATTATCATGCGAATTGATTGACTTTGAAAACTGAATCTTTGATTTTCTATTCTCTCACTGATGGTGAGGACACGCACTACTGGATCCGACAATCAAACACCCATGCCCCCTGCTAGAGCCGCTAGAGGCCGAGGAGGGGCACATGGTGCATCCAGAGCATCTGCTCGAGCTACGACAGAAGAGACACCAGTAGTTCCAGTTGGGGGACATGCACCCGAGGCGCCTGTTGTCGCCCCCAGCACTTCAGGAGACTATCGCACAACTCTTGAGCATGTTCGGTACCTTAGCTCAAGTGGGATTGATTCCACATGCACCAGTCATATCTCAGGCTAGGGGAGGAGCCCGCGGCCCATACCCCAGAGCAGCGGGTCCAACTTGATTAGGTCCTAGAGGTTATGCCGTATAACCTGTCGTTCTAGTTCAGCCCGCGGTAAGGTCAGCAACATCTGAGGAGGAGCAGCTTATACTCGAGAGGTTCAAGAAGTACCACCCTCCTACTTTCAGTGGTTTAGCTTCAGAGGATGCACATGGTTTTCTTGAGGAGTGCCACCGTATTCTGTACACTATAGGTATTGTGGAGTTGAGTGGGGTTTCTTTCACTACTTTCCAGTTGTTAGGAGCAGCATATCAGTGGTGGCGAGTGTACGGGGAGGGTTGCCCAGCCGAGGCAGTATCACTTATATGAACTCGGTTTTCAGAGTTGTTCTTGAGAGAGTTTGTTCCTCAGACCTTTCGGGATGCATGGCGCGCAGAGTTTGAGCAACTGTGCCAGGGTACTATAAGAGTGTCAGAGTATGATGTACGATTCAGTGACTTGTCCAGACATGCACCTGCCTTGGTTTCTACAGTCAGAGAGCGAGTTCGTCGATTCATTGAGGGGCCGTAGGTTGGAAGGTATGAGGGGCCGTGAGAGAGAGGATAGGGAGGAGGCCAAAAGGCCTTGAGGTAATAGAGGATTTAGTGGTGATCACGTAGAAGCTACAACCCGTCATGGTAGCGGCTACGTGAGCCGTCTAGTTCATTCAGCACTACCAGCTTCTATTGGTGCTCCGGTTATTCTGAGATCCCTCGTTGCCCATTTTGCTCAGCCACTTTCTAGTGCACCTCCTACATGGGGTGCCTTCAGCGGTCAATCCAGCCGACCAGGCCCGAGCCAGTCCCAGCAGCCACGTCCACCGAGATCTTTGTGGTGATACCCGTTATATGTTTAGAGACTATCCTAGACTCAGGAGGGGTGCACCTCATAGACTACTCAGGCTCCACGGATTCAGTCAGGTCCATAGACTTCTCAAGTCATGGTTGCTGCCTTAGTTGCCGCTCCACCCCTACAGCCAGCTAGGGGTGGGGGACGGGCGGGTAAAGGTCACCCTATAAAGGGAGGCCACGCTAGAATTCATGCTTTTCCATATAAGAAGGAGGCAGTTGCTTCAGACTCAGTCATTACATGTATGGTTGCGGTTTTCCATAGAGATGCATCAGTCTTATTTGATACGGGATTCACTTATTCATATGTGTCATCTTTATTTGCTCCGTATTTGGATATATCACACGATTCTTTGAGTTCTCCTGTTTTTGTGGCCACGCCCGTGGGAGATTCCATTGTTGTGGACCGTGTGTATTGGTCGTGTTTAGTTGTTATTGGTGGTTTTGAGACCAGAGTTGATTTATTATTACTGAGTATGGTAGACTTTGATGTTATCTTGGGCATGGACCGGTTGTCACCCTGTCATGATATTCTAGTTTGTTACACCAAGACTGTGACACTGGCTATGTTAGGTTTACCATGGTTAGAGTGGAGGGGTGCATTGGATTATGTTCCTAGCAGGGTTGTATCATTTCTAAAGTCCCATTGGATGGTTGAGAAGGGGTGTGATGCTTATATAGCCTTTATGAGAGATATGAGTACTGATAATTCTACTGTTGAGTCAGTTTTGGTAGTGAGAGACTTTCCAGATGTATTTTCGGCGGATCTTCGAGGCATGCAACCCAATAGGGATATCGATTTTGGTACCGACTTGTTGCCGAGCACTCCGCCCATTTCTATTCCACCTTATCGTATTGCCCCAACGGAGCTGTAGGAGTTAAAGGAGCAATTGCAAGAGTTGCTTGATAAGGGTTTTATTCGGCCTAGTGTATCACCGTGGGGTGCTCCGGTCTTATTTGTGAAGAAGAATGATGGTTCTATGCGCATGTGTATTGATTATCAACATTTAAATAAGGTTACACTGAAGAACATGTATCCATTGCCACGTATTTATGACTTATTTGATCAGCTACAGGGTGCCCGAGTATTCTCAAAGATTGATTTGCATTTAGGTTATCATCAGCTAAAGATTCGAGATGCGGATATTCCGAAGACTGCCATTAGGACTCAGTATGGTCACTACGAGTTCATTGTGATCTGATTTGGGCTGACCAGTGCCCCAATAGCACTTATTCACTTGATGAACAATATATTCCAGACTCTTAACTCTTCTGCCTAGATTGGGTTGTACGAAACCGATCCTGGATCATCTTGACCTTCTCCAAGGCACCTCAAACAAAATTTGTGCCTTTATAAGTTAGACTCTCCCGGCACAAACCACCCAACTAGAGAACGACATCGTCTCCCATATAGAGCCTCATAAAGAGCCATCTGAATACTCAATTGGTAGTTGTTTTTGTAGGAATACTCCGCAAATGGAAAGAACTGATCCCAAGAACCCCCAAAATCCATAACACAGGCACGAAGCATATCCTCCAATACCTGAACAGTGCGCTTGGACTGTCCATCCGTCTGAGAGTGAAATGTTATACTCAACTCAACCCGTGTGCCTAGCTCATGCTGTACGACTCTCCAGAAATGCAATGTGATCTGTATACCCCGGTCAGAGATGATGGATACCAGTACGCTATGAAGTCTGACAATCTCGCGGATATAGATCTGAGCCAGCTGCTATAAAAGAATAGGTAGTCACTACCAGAATGAAATAAGCCGACCTGGTCAACCTGTGCACAATCACCCATGTCGCATCAAATTTGTTTTAAGTCTGTGGGAGCCCAGCAACGAAGTCCATGGTGACACGCTCCCATTTCCACTCGGGAACCTCAAGTCGTTAAAGCAAACCACCTGGCCGTTGATGCTCATACTTCACATGTTGACAATTTAGGCACCGAGCTACATACTCCACTATGTCTTTCTTCATCCTCCTCCACCAATAGTGCTGCCTAAATTCCTGATACATTTTAGCGGTACCCAAATGAATGAAGTACTGTGAACTGTGGGCCTCTTAAAGAATCAAGTCACGCAACCCATCCACATTGGGCACACATAACCGGCCCTGCATCCGCAACACACCGTCATCTCCAATAATAAACTCCTTGGCATCATCATGCTGAACTGTGTCCTTGAGGAAAAGCAAATGGGGGTCGTCATACTGACACTCTCAGAGACGTTCATATAGAGAAGATTGAGAAACGATGCAGGAAAGAACTCGACTGGGCTCCGAAACATCCAATTTAACAAACTGGTTGGCTAAGGTCAAAACATCCAATGCTAATGGCCTCTCTGTAGCCGGTAGATATGCCAAACTGCCTAAACTCTCCGTCTTTCGACTCAAGGCATCGACCACCACATTGGCCTTCCCGGGATGATATAGAATGGTGATATCATAGTCTTAAGAAACTCTAACCACCTCCACTTACATAAGTTAAGATCTTTTTATTTGAAAAGATATAGTAGAATTTGGTAGTTGGTAAAGACCTCACAAGGGATACCATACAAATAATGATGCTAGATCTTCAATGCATGATAAATAGCTGCCAATTCCAAGTTATGAACTGGATAATTCTTATCATGGGTCTTCAGTTGTCTAGATGAATAGGAAATCACCCTACTATTTTGCATCAATACCGCGCCAAGGCTAGCATATGACGCATCACAGGACATAGTATAAGACCCCGTAGAAAGCATCAACACTGGGGTTGTAGTCAAAGTAGTCTTGAGCTTTTGAAAGCTTGCCTCACACTATTCGGACCATCTGAAAAGAGCACCATTCTAGGTCAATCTAGTCATAGGTGAAGCAATACATGAGAAACCCTCTACGAAACGGCAATAATACCCGGCCAAACCAAGGAAACTCTAAATCTCAGTGGCCGATGACGATGTAGGCCAACTCGGTACTGCTTCAATCTTCTTCGAATCTACCCTGATCCCCTCACTCGACACCACATGATCCAAAAATACCACAGAATCAAGCCAAAATTCACACTTTAAGAATTTTGCATACAACTTCTTCTCTCTCAAGGTCTAGAGCACGATCCTCAAGTGTTGCTCATGATCTTCCTGACTGCGGGAGTACACTAAGATGTCATCAATAAACACCATGACGAATGAATCATAATCGCAACGTTCACGATGTTGCATTCATGGTTGGAGAGCGAGTCTTGCTCCAAGTTTCACCCATGAATGGTGTAATGAGGTTCTGGAACAAGGGAAAGTTTAGCCATAGGTATATCGAACCTTTTGAGATCCTTTAGAGGATTGGTGAGGTGTCCTAAAAGCTTGCATTGCCACCTATTTTATCTGTAGTTCATCTGATGTTCCATGTCTCTATGATCTAGAAGTATTACGGTGATCCGTCTCATGTTCTAAACTTCAACATAGTCCAATTGGATGAGGATTTGACTTATATTGAGGAGCCTATGGCTATCTTGGACCGACAGGTCTAAAAGTTGAGATCAAAGAATATTGCTTTAGTGAAGGTTCAATGGAGGGGTCATCCAGTCGAGGAGGCGAACTGGGAGACCAAGCACGACATGCAAAGTCGTTATCCTCATATATTCACCACTTCAGGTTTGTCCTTATGCACGTTCGAGGAATAACGTTTATTTTAAGAGGGGGAGAATGTAATAACCTGATCAGTCACTTTGTGTCATTGCACACCGTTACCACCTTTTTATGATTCACATATATATATTTATAATTTTATGACTTGCGAGGTCGGTTAGTTTCGTTCCGGAAAGCTTTCCGGTTGATTTGGACCCTTTGATTCAAGGCTTAGAAGGTTAAATTAGAAATATTGACCAAACTTTGACTTTTAAGAAAACGACCCCGGAACTGTATTTTGATATCTCTGATAGCTTCGTATTGTGATTTTGGACTTGGGTGTATGCCCAAAATTGATTTTGGAAGTCCGTAGGTTGATTTATATTGATTTATTGAAATTTGGCAATGTGAAGTTGAAACGTTTGACCATAGGTTAACTTTTAGGTATCAAGCTCGGAATTTGATTTCGGTACTTGCAATAGGTCTGTTACAGTATTTATAACTTGGCTGCAAAATTTGGTGTCGTTTGGAGTTGATTTGATAGGATTCGAACGTTTAGTTATAACTTTAGAAATTCTTACACTTTACTTTGAAATTCATGCGTTTTAGTGTTCAATTCGTAGTTTTAGATGTTATTTTAGTATTTTAATCGCGCGAGCAAGTTCGTATGATATTTTACACATGTGTGGAGGTTTGGTTTGGAGCCCCGAGGTCTCTGATGAGTTTCAGACATGTTCCGGAGTATTTTGGACTGCAATTGCGAGATTTTCATCACAATTGCGTGGGTTCGTAAATCAATTGCGATAACTACAACTGAACATAAATAATTAAAGTCGGGATTTTATCTCTCATTCTCTCAGTTTTGAACCCTAGACTCGATAGGAGGCGATTTGGAGAGGACATTTGCACCTACAAACTTTGGGTAAGTGATTCTAATCTATTTCTAATCTTACTACATCAATATATCTTAGATTTTAACATTAAAATCATGTGAATCAAAGTGAACTTTTTTGAAACTTTGTTAAGTTTTTGAAAAATTAGTATTTGAGTTTTGAGAGTCGAGTTGGACTCGTATTTTGAAACTAGTCACTTATATGAACTTGTGGGGTCATGGGTAGTCGAAATCTACTATTGGACCCGAGTTTTGACCGGGCAGGTTTCGGGTTGACTTTTGTTGCATTTTTGAGAAAAATATAAAGATTTTAGCTTTATTTATTTTAATTAATTTCCCTAGCATTGTTTGTTGATATTAAATCAATTTTGGTTATATTTGTGCCGTGTGGAGGCACATTTTAAGGGAAAAGCTATTTTCGAGTATTGATGCTTAGTTTAGGTAAGTATCTTACCTAACTTCGCGTGGAGCAACTACCCCTTAGGAATTTGAATTGATTGTGTCTTCTGTGCTACGTGAAAATCGTGCACACAAGGTGACGAGTGGGTACACGGGTTGTACGTGGTATTGACCGGTTTAGGATACTTAGACTATTTCCATGCTTTTATTGAAATGCCATATCTTGTCTAAATTCTCATAGTTAATCTATCCTTATTTGTGCTAGTCTATCCTTACATGCCTTAATTGACTGGATTAACACTTGTTCTAATCCTACTTGATAAATTGCTCTCATGCTTTAGTTGAACTTGTTGCCTCTTTTATTGTTACATGCTATCTCTTCATTGTTAATTAACATTATTTGAAGTTATTGTTCGTGTTATCCCCTTCATTATTGATTATCATTTCTTGAAGTTATTGTTCATGTTATCCCTTTTCTTGTTGATTGCCACTATTTGAAGTCATTTCTTCCATTGTGAGTTGTTCTTATTTAATATCGTGGTAATACATTATCTCACCGTTGAGTTATTTGTGTTGAAATTGTGAAAGTCGTTATCATGTTGAGGTAACATTGTTATTGTTAAAATCTCTTCCTTTTTGAGAATTTCACATTCATTGTTATTGTTGATATTCTTGTACTCGTTGTGGTGGATTCATGAGCTATTGTTGTGAAAATATTGATATTATTGATTGTTGGCAAGTTGTGATATATGGACACTTGTGGTGCGAGTTGTGATTGTGATGTGATATTGACGTGCATGCGGTGGCATAAGTCTTGGGGTTAATATGCATGTGGAGGTATAAGGTGGGACTTATATGTGTGTTATTATAGGGGAACTACGTGAAGCCACGCGACATCATAAGGTAGGCTAAAGTGCGTGTAGCTATTTCGGAAAAAACTATTTTCAAAACCTATTCCAAACATAAGGCTCATGCTGTGGTATAAGGAAATATTGTGATTGAGATTGTGAATTGTGAATACGAGCCGATACCTCGGTTGTGATTCTTGATATATATACACTAGGTAGTACCTCAGTAGTGATTTTTATTGTATACAAGGTTGTACCTCATTGTGATTCTTGTTGTTTGTATCATGTTGCAAGCGTTTTGGTGGAAACACTTCTTGTTGTTTTTTCCCTTATTTTGTCAGTTATTGTCCATATATGATCATTGTGGTTCTTACTAACTGATTTCTTAATGTTATTTCCATGCTTACAATTCCAGTATTGCTTCATGTTGTTAATTGTTTCGTATCAGTTATTTCTCCGCTTTCTATTATCTATTCTTATTTGTTTTCATACTGATTATTTATATCCTAATAGGTGTCTTGACCTGGCCTCGTCACTAATCTACCTAGGTCATGCTTGATACTTACTGGGTACCGTTGTGGTAAAACTCATGCTATACTTCTGCACATTTTATTTGTGCAGATCCAAGTACGTTTGCTCGTGCCGGTCGTTAGTGAACATCTGTTAGCTGCTTACGGAGACTTCAAGTTATGCCTGCTCAGCGTCCGAAGGTCTCGGCGTCACTTTCCTTTATTCTTATTTCCTGTTATATTTTCTTTCAGACATTGATGTCGTATATATTCTAGTTTCACTCTATAGAGCTTATGACTCACTTCCACCGGTCTTGGGGAGTATTCTGGTTTTGATCCATTTTTTGAAAGTTTATATCAGTTATTCAGCCTTATTTTAGTATTTTGTTAATTATTTCTGTCAGGTTATTATTAACTGTTAGGCTTACCTAGCCGTAAAGACTAGGTGCCATCACGATATCCTACGAAAGAAAATTGGGGTCGTGACAATCCACTTGCTAGGCAAGCCAATGTTAGCTAATTAATTAACCAGTTTTAGCAATTTAAAAGCAAAAACGTAATAATACAAAACTAAAATAAACTGAATTAGATATGATTAATACAACATAGCGTGGTCTAAACATACCCCAGAAATCTGGAGTCACAAATACATGAGCATACTACAATTGTACATATAATGTCTAAACGAAATGCAACTGTTTGAAATAAGGAAACAATAAAGATAGGATAGAAGGGGACTTCAGGGACCAGCAACTCTACCTCAACTCTCCTGCTCTAAGTTGATCCGGGAAAGAACTCCTCTACACTCTACCGGGACCAACACCGGTATCTACACAAAAAGTGTAGAAATGTAGCATGAGTACAATCGACCCCATGTTCTCTATAAGTGCCTAGCCTAACCTCGACGAAGTAGTGACGATGCTATAAAAAGACACTCACAATAAACCTCTACGAATAATAATAGGGGAATACAAAAGAAATGTAGATAAAGAAATAAACTCAAATAAATGGATACGGTCAGCTACCAGAGGGCCCCAGAATAATATAATCTCATATCACAATATCGATAATAAACTCTAAACCACAAGCAACTACAACACATCAAATTTGTTACGGCGTGCAACCCGATCACAAAGTTCAACACAATATTTGTTACAGCGTACATCCCATTTCCAATATTATATCATTTTATTTTATTATTGTGGTCTGCAAACCGATCCCCCAATATCAACTCATTTCAATACCATTGCGACGCGAAACCCGATCCCCGAGTATCAACTTATTAACATAAACAAACTCAACACCACTATTGACGAAATATCAACACAAAGGAGAAATGAAATATGCGGAACAATAAGGAACTACCAGTACAAACGGAGAATAGCCAATACCTCAAAATTCCCAAACCTTGGCATAACATTAGTAGCGAAATAGCTAAAGGCTCACATAAACGAAATGACATAATAAAGTGCTTCAAGTAATATAAGAATAGTAAAAGCAAGTAAAACATGAGACAATGAAAATATACAATTTATGCAATTAGAAGCATGTAACAGGTAAGCAGATATTGAGTGAGAAATGAACAAATCGATACAAGTAATAGTTTAGTAACAAATAACAAGTAAAGCATGGATAACAAGTAAGAATAAGTAGAAACTAAGGCATGTAACAAGAGATAATATGGAATAAATAAAGACGTGGAAGTAAATAGCCCAATCCCGCATGCTTTAACCCCACAACGGCGCATATACACTCGTCAGCTTGCATATACGTCGTTGCCCCCACATAATTCACATAACAAATAGACCAACAAGTCATAATTCCCTCAACTAAAATTTATACACGACACGTAACTTACTATGCAACCAAATCAATCAACCAACCACGGCCTTGCCTTTCGAACAAGCCTACAAACCAACCGAATCTAGTCAATTATTGATCAAACAATTCGAAATAAGCTTTAGAAACTACTCGCGAATGAAAAAGGTACAATCTATGATGAATTTGAAAAGGTCAACAAAAGTCAACCTCGGACTCACTTGGTTAAAATTCGCGATACAGACCAAGATTCGATTACCCATTCACCCCAAGTCTGGTTAGGTGATTTATTTTGAAATCCGACCTCAATTTGAGGTCTAAATCTCAATTTTACAAAATATCCAAATACTACCCAAACCCTAATTTCTACAATGGAAATCCTAGATTTGATGTTAAAAACTCATAAAAAGTATTGAATAATTGAAACAAAGTGGATTACAATTGCTTACTAATGAATTTGGGAAGATAAAGTTTTTCAAAAATAGCCTCTAGAGTGTTTAGGGTTGAGAAATGGTATAAAATGAGTCGCAAAAGCAACCAGCCGTTAGAATCCTAGAAGTCGCAAATATGAAAAATTGTTCGCAAATACGAAGGTACCCCCATTGCAAATGCGCCCAAACGCTTCGCAGTTGCGAAGCTGGCCTGTGTTGCCAGTGATCGCAAATGCGACCAAAATATTTGCAAAGGCGCCACTAAACGTTTGCAAAAGCAAACATTGTCCTTGCAAAAGTGAATCTTCTCCTCGCAAATGCGAGGTCACCTAGCCCAGACCCCTGCTCGCAAATGCAAACTCTTGATTGCAAAAGTTAGGCTCGCAAATGCGAGCCATACCTCACAATTGCGAGATCTGCAACAGACACCAGAAACAGGAGAGGCACCAACAATCCTCAAACCATCGAAACTCATCTGGTACGTATTCAAAACTCACTCGAGCCCCTCGGGCTCCAAACCAAATATGCTAACAAGTGTAATAATATCATATAAACTTGCTAGCTACCTCAAATCATAAAGTAACATCAAACAACAAGAATGGATTATCAAAACTCATGATTTTGAACTTGGAAATTCATTTTCATGATATTTCACATAACGCACTGAAATGCGCTTGGGTCGCTCCGGACTCCAACCAAAAGTGTGCACAAGTCCAGAATCATCATACGAACCTACCGAAATTATCAAAACACTGATCTGGGATCTTTTACCAAGCATGTTGAGTGTGATCAACTCAAGTGCCAATTTGAGCCAAAAATTATTTTTTTCTTCAAAGTATTACGTAAAACATTTTCAGAAAACAACAAAGACCATGCACCCAAATTAATCAATATCAAATGAAGCTAATAGAGGTCTCAGAACAGGGAAACAAATGTTAGTACTCAAAACAACCTATCGGGTCGTTAAATTCTCCACCTCTAAAGAAACATTCATCCTCGAACGGACATAGAAAATTACCTAGACTGGTAAAAAGTGTGGGTATCTACTCCACATATCGGACTCGGACTCCCACGTAGATGCCTCGATCGGTTGACCTCTCCATTGCACTTTTACAGTAGGAAAACTCTTACGTCTCAACTTATGAACCTTCAGGGCTAGAACAGCTACCGGCTCTTCCTCATAGGTCAAACTTTCATCAAGCCACATCGTGCTAAAGTCCAAACCATGCGAGATGTCCTCATGGTACTTCCGAAGCATGGAAACTTGAAATACCAGATGTACCCCTGCTAGGCTAGGAGGCAATTCAAACCAATAAGCAACCTCCCTAAATCTCTCCAAGATCTCAAATGGGCTAATAAACCTAGGGCTCTACTTGCCCTTCTTCCTGAACCGAATCATGCCCTTCATAGGCGACACTCGGAGAGGAACCTTCTCATCCACCATATAAGCTACATCTCAAACCTTCTGGTCCACATAAATATTTTGCCTGGATTGAGCTGTACGAAGTCATTCTTGAATCATCTTAACCTTTTTCATAGCATCACGGACCAAATTGGTGCCCAACAACCTAGCCTCTCCAGGCTCAAACCATCCAATTGGAGAACGACATCGCCTCCCATATAATACCTCATATGACACCATCTATATACTCTACTAGTAGCTATTGTTGTAGGCAAATTCTGCGAGCGGTAGAAACTGATCCCATGAACCTCCGAAATCCATATCACAGGTGCGTAACATCTCCTCCATGATCTGAATAGTGCGCTCGTACTGTCCGTTCATCTAAGGATGAAACATTGTACTCTGATCGACCTGCGTGCCCAACTCACGCTGCTCAACTCTCCAAAAATGCAATATGAACTGCGTGCCACTATCAGAAATGATTGAAATGGGCATGTCGTGCAGGAGAATAATCTCCTGGATGTAGATCTGATCCAACCGCTCTGAAGAATATGAAGTTTCCATCAAATTAATGTATGAGGACTTAGTGAACTGGCCCACAATAACCCAGACTGCATCATAGTTCCTCAAGGTCCGTGGTGAGCCTACCACAAAATCCATAGTGATGCGCTCCCACTTCCACTCTGGTATCTCCAATCTCTGAGTCAATCCATCATGTTTCTGATGTTCATACTTTACGCGTTAACAATTCAAACACCGAGATACACATGCAACAATGCCTTTCTTCATTCTTTGCCACCAATAGTGTTGTTTCAAGTCGAGGTACATATTCATGATACCTGGGTGAATGGAATAGTGCGAACTATGATCCTCCTTAAGGATTGACTCTTTGAATCCATCAACATTTGGAACACAAATCCAGTCTTGTAGCCACATAACACCATCATCACCAATCATAACCTCCTTAGCCCCACCCCTCTGCACTATATCCTTCAAGACCTACAAGTGAGGATCATCAAACTAGCGAGCCTTGATACGCTCCAACAACGAAGACTGTGCCATAACACAAGCCAAAGCCTGAACATCCACGGCTAGTGGCCTCTCTGCTACCGATAAATATGCCAAACTGCCCATGCTCTCAGCCTTCCTACTCAATGCATCGGCCACTACATTGGCCTTTCCCGGATGATATAATATGGTGATATCATAGTCTTTCAACAACTCTTACCATCTCCGCTACTGCAAATTAAGGCCTTTCTTCTTGAACAGGTGCTTGATACCCGATGGTCGGTGTAGACCTCATAATGAATGTTCTACAGATAGTCCATCCAAATCTTCAATGTGTGAACAATGGCTGCCAACTCCAAGTCATGAACATGGTAATTCTTCTCATGAACTTTCAAATACCGAAATACGCGGGCAATCACCCTACCGTCCCGCATTAATACCGCGCCAAGCCTAATACGTGATGCATCATAATACATGGAGTAGGATCCCTAACCTGTTGGCAACACCAATACTAGGGTTGTACTCAATGCAGTCTAGAGCTTCTGAAATCTTAACTCACACACATCGCACTATCTGAAAAGAGCACCCTTCTAGGTTAACTTTGTTTGGGGATGAGATAGATGAATACCCCTCCACGAATCGGCGAAAATAACCCAACAAACCCAAGAAGCTCTAAATCTTTTTAGCTAAAGTAGGTTTAAGCCAGTTTTGAACTGCCTCAATCTTCTTAAGATCTACCTTAATGCCCTCAGAAGATACAACATGGCCCAAAAAGGCAATCAAGTCCAACCAGAACTCACACTTTGAAAACTTGGCATATAACTGACGATCCCTCAAAATCTGAAGTACGATCTGCAGATGTTGTTCATGCTCCTCTCGATTGTGGGAGTAAGCCAAAACATCATCAATGAAGACGATCACAAAAAAATCCAAATAGGGGTTGAACACCCGGTCCATCAAATCCATAAAAGCTGCTGGAGCATTGGTCAAGCCAAATGACATCTCTAGGAACTCATAGTGACCATATCGAGTCCGAAAAGTTGTCTTAGGGACATCCAATGCCCTAATATTTAACTGATAGTAGCCAGATCTCAAGTCAATTTAGAAAACACCTTGGCACCCTGAAGCTGATCAAATAAGTCATCAATCTTCGGCACCAGATACTTGTTCTTGATAGTGACTTTGTTCAACTGCCAACAGTCTATACATATCTTCATCATCCCATCCTTCTTCTTCACAAACAACACTAGTGCACCCCAAGACGAGACACTAGGTCAAATGAATCCCTTATCAAGCAAATCCTGCAACTGCTCCTTCAATTCTTTCAACTCAAATAGGGTCATATGGTATGGTGCAGTAGATATAGGTTGAGTTCTTGGAACCAAGTCAATGCAGAAGTCGATATCTCTGTCGGGTGGCATCCCTGGAAAATCTGTAAGAAACACCTCTAGAAACTCGTGCATAACTGGTACTTAATCCATGGGAGGAACCTTCGAATTAGGATCACGGATATAGGCCAAATATGCTAGACACCCCTTCTTGACCATGCGCCGAGCCTTTACATATGAAATGAACATGCCAGTAGAATGGCCAGGAGTCCCTCTCTACTCTAATTGAGGCAACCCCAGTATGGCTAATGTCACAGTGTTGGCGTGATAGTCCAAGATAGCGTGATGAGGTGACAACCAATCCATGCCTAAGATCACGTCAAAATACACCATATCAAAAAGTATAAGGTCTACCCTAGTCTCATATCTCCCGATAGAGACCACACAAGCATAATATACCCGGTCTACTATGATAGAATGTCCGACAAGAGTAGACACATAGACACGAGCACTCAAGGAATCATGAGACATATCCAAATATGAAGAAAAATAGGATGACACATATGAATAAAGAGAACCCGGAGCAAAATATAATTGATGCATCTCTAAGGAAAACTAGCATAATACCTATGGTGACTGCATCCGACGGCTCTGCCTCGGGTCTACTGGGAATGCATAAAAATAGCGATGAGCCCTACCACTATGACCTCCACCTCTCGAATGACCTCTAACTGGCTGGCCTCCACCTCTAATGGCCTGACCACCACCTCTAGCTGTCTGACCCCCGCCTCTGGCTGGCTGTGCGGGTGGTGGAGAAACCGATGCCAGAATTATGGCACAAGTACTCTAGTGTGGTCGGCTGCTCCTCAACCTAAGACAGTACCTCCTGATATGACCTACGTCACTGCACTCAAAGCAACTCTGTGGCTGGCCTAACTACTGAGTCTAAGATGATCCCCGATGACCACAGTAGTAACTCTATAGCAGAGGTGCACTGATTAGAGCTGAAGGTGTGCTGAATAATGGTTGCTCAGGACAAGACCCATAAGAACCACGATTTCCCAAAGCACCGTGTGCTACCTGAAGTGTTGACTGAATTGGCCTATGAGGATGGCATCTACCAAATGAACCTATGCCTCTAGATGAAGCACCACCGAAACCACCAAAATGACGAGGCCTTTTCTCGGATACCGCCTCTCTACCCTGACCACAAATCCTCTCAATCCATCTAGCAATCTCTATAGCCCGCTGGAAATAGATATCATCCTCAGCCTCCTTGGCCATCTGTAATGTGATACCAAAACTATGGCCATCTATGAATCTCCTCATCCTCTCCCTATCAGTAGGAATCAAGATAGATGTATGACGAGATAGGTCCATAAATCTGGTCTTGTACTGGGTAACAGTCATGCTACCCTGCTATAGACGCTCAAACTGGATGCGGTACTCCTCTCTTAGAGTAAAAGGAATAAACTTCTCCAAAAATAATTGTGAAAACTTATCCCAAGTGAGTGGAGGTGAACATGCTAGTTTGGCTCGAACATAATCCTGCTACTATCTCTTGGCAGAGCCAGTCATGTGAAACACTGCGAAGTCGACTGCATTGGACTCCACAACACCCATGTTGCACAACACCTAGTATAAATGGTCCAAATAATCATGTGGGTCCTCAGAAGGTGTATCACCAAATGAATAGGAAACAACTGGTACCATAGTAAATACTCCGGCCTGGACACACTCTTCATAAGGCGCACTAAGCGGGTTACGGTGTCCTGAAGTACGGGAGTAGCAATGAATCCCTCTGGGACCTGAGCGGGTCCGACTAGTGCGGTCTGAACATGGATCTCCTCCTCGTGCTTCATATGAAGCTTTGCAATCGCTATTTCTTCATATGCTCTAGGCTGAGCTCTGCCTCTGCCTCAGCCCCTAGCTTGGACCTGGCCCTTACCCTTGGCAGTGGATGCAACCTGGGGATTTGGCTCCTGTCCGGCTGTGGATATTGTACGTGTCCTCACCATTTGTGAGAGAAGAAGAATACAATGGTTCAAACTTCAGTAATAGAATAAAGTCACACGATCGAGAAAGAAATAAATGACATTTCCTAAATCCCTATAGCCTCTAGAAGATAAGTACAGATGTCTCTGTACCGATCCTCTAGACTATACAATCGACCCCATGTACTCTGTAAGTACTGAGCTTAACATCGGCGAAGTAGTGCCAGGGCTATGACAAGACACTCACAACAAATATGTACGAATAGTAATAACAGAATACAAAAGAAATATTGATAAAGTAGTAAACTCAAATAAACGGATCCTAATGTGAACTACCAGAAGGTCCTAGAATAACATAATCTCAAATCTCATATCACAATACCGAGAATAAACTTTACATCCACAAACAACTACAATATATCAAATCTGTTGCGGCGTGCAATCCGGTCCTAATGTTCAATACAATATCTGTTACAATATACATCCCATTTCCAATATCATATCATTTCATTTTCTGTTATGGCGTAAAACTCGATCCCCCAATATCGACTAATTTCTATACTGTTACAGTGTACAACCCAATCCCCCGATATCAACTTATTAATATAAACCACTCAATACCACTATTTACAAAATATCAACATAAAAGATAAATGAAACATGCGAAGCAATAAGGAACTACCCGTGCAAATGGAGAATAGACAATACCTCAAAATTCCCAAACCTTGGCAAAACATTTAATACCGAAATAGCTAATGGCTCACATAAATAGAATGACATAATAAAATGCTTCAAGTAATATAAGAATAGTAAAAGCAAGTAAAACATGAGACAACGAAAATATACAATTAATGCAATTAGAAGCATGTTACAGGTTAGCACATATTGAGTGAGAAATGAACAAATCGCTACAAGCAACATTTTAATAGCAAATAACAAGTAAATCATGGATAACAAGTAAGAACATGTAGCAATTAAGGCATGAAACAAGAGATAATATGGAATAAATAAAGACGTGGAAGTAAATAGCCCTATCTTGCATGCACACGACAACGCGTATACATCATTACTCCACCCCCCCCCCCCCCCCCCCCGCATAATTCACATAACAAATAGACTAACAAATCCTAATTTTCCCAAGTCAAAGTTATACACGATACTTAACTCACTCTGCAACCAAATCAATCAAGCAACCACGACCTTGCCTTTCGAACAAGCCTCCAAACCAACTGAATGTAGCCAATTATCGATCAAACAATTTAAAATAATCTTTAGAAACTAACCGAGAATAAAAAAGGTTCAATCTTTGATGAATTTAAAAAAGTCAACAAAAGTCAACCACGAGCTCGCTTGACCAAAATCCAAAAATTCGACCAAAATACGATTATCCTTTCACCCTCGAGCCCGATTATATTATTTATTTCAAAATCCGACCTCAATTTGAGGTCTAAATCTCAATTTTACAAAATCCTTAATCTCTACCTAAATCCCTAATTTCTACTATGAAAATCCTAAATTTGATATTAAAATCTCATGAAAAGTAATGGAAAATTAAAAGAAAGTGGATTAGAGTTTCTTACCAATGAATTCTGGAAGAAAAAGTTCTACAAAAATTACCTCCATAGTGTTTAAGGTTAAGAAATAGTGTAAAATGAGCTAAGTCTCATTTTTTTCCTTTTTACCCAGCTGTAAGTATCGCAATTGCGAACTCTTTTTTGCAATTGCAAGCACCAATAATGAGAAGCGCGAATCGCAAAAGTTACCAGCGCGTTAGAAGCCCAGAAGTCGCAAATGCGACAAATTGATCGCAAATGTGAATGTACCCCCATCGCAAATGTGCCCAAAAGCTTCGCAACTACGAAGCTGACCTGTGTTGCCAGTGATCGCAAATGCGACCAAGATGTTCGCAAAAGCGGCCACTACAGTTCGCAGAAGCGAACCTTCTTCTTACAAATGCGAGGTCACCCAGCCCAGACCCCTGCTCGCAAATGCGAACTCTTGTTCGCATAAGCGAGGGTCGCAAATGCGAGCCAAACCTCGCAATTGAGAGATCTGCAATAGACACCAGAAACAGGAGAGACACTAGAAGTCCTCAAACCATCCAAACTCATCCGATACACATCTGAAACCCACTCGAGCCTCTTGTGCTCCAAACCAAACATGCACACAAGTGTAATTACATCTTATAAACTTACTCGCTACCCCAAATCATCAAAATAACATCAAATAACAAGAACTGATCATCAAAACTCATGATTTTTAACTTGAAAACTCATTTTCATAATTCTGTACATGACGCACTGAAATGTTCTCGGGTCACCCCGAACCCCAACCAAAAGTGTGTACAAGTCCAGAAATATCATACGAACCTATCAGAATCGTAAAAATACCGATCCGGAGTCATTTACCATGAAAGTTGACCGTGGGCAACTCAAGTGTCAATTTAAGCCAAAAATAACTTTTTCTTTAAATTTTTACGTAAAAACTTTTCGGAAAATAACACGGATTAAGCACGCAAATCAAAAGATATCAAATAAATCTAATGGAGGTCTTGGGATACGAAAACAAAGGCTAGTACTCAAAATAACCTATCGGGTTATCACAATTATATTAAACGTATTAATAAGGAATAGAATTTTTATTTAAACTCTATATAATAAGAAATAAAAACACAAGTAAAAATATTTGAAGCATGGACTAAGTCATACCGGAAAAACACCTTGGTTTATAAACAACACTCACATACAGAAAACAATTTAAACAACATTTATGATCGCTGAAAAGTTGCATGAATCGATCTTTCTTTCTCTCGAAATCCGCTGCATTGCAACGTGTATTCTTTGTACCATAAATTAAACGGAAAAAGTTTAAAATTGCCCTTAAACTATTGAAAATAGCTCAATTATATCCTCCATTTGCAAAAGAAAGTGAATTCATTAAACCCATAAAAAAAAAAATAAGATTTATTTTTGGTAAAACCTCCACCCTGCATTAGAATTTGTCCAAGCAGCCAAAAATAAAGTAATTAGTCTGCAGCGACATTTCTACATACTGGATTGCATGTGAATTCATGGAACAATCTGACATTGAGTCGAAAAATTCATTAGAAAAAGAGATTTGTTAGGAAATTCTTGAAAATGTGAAAATAGGGCTATGATGAGAGAGACCATCTATATAAAGAAGGGTGTTTTGCCATGTTGGACTGCTATATCAACTTATTTATATTATTAAACAGGTCCCAAAGACTCATGTGGCCATCTATTAGTTCTAAGGTATTTATGGTCCCAAAAAATGACGGCAAGGATATTTTTGATACCAAAAGCAAATGAAAGGTATAATTGACTATTTCTGATCGTTCGAGGGCATTTTTGGACATTTTCCGTAAATTAAAAAAGAAATTTACTTAAACTTGTAGATATGTACTCATAAGCTGTGAACGAGAGGGACCATTCGAAAATAATGTTGTCGCCTGTAGGGGTGTACATGGGTCGAGTTAGTTCGGATTTTCTAATTACCAAACCAAATCGATTGTATCGGGTTATTAAATTTAAATTACCAAACCAAACCAATAAAAGTCGAATTTTTTAATCTCGGGTTTTTCGGATTTTTTCGATTTGTTTCATAAAGTCTTCATAGCACAAAACGTAAAGTTTGTGCTCCAAATATTTCTTTAATCCTAATAAGACATAATTATATAAAATGTTTTTCAATAAAATAACATAAATATGAGATAAGTCATGTCATTATATTAAAATACTCAACAATAAAGATAATAAAATCGCATAAAATAAATATTATTAATAACCCATAATGAAAACAAACATAATTTAAAATTATGACTAATAAGTACTATTATTTACATGACTTACGACTAAAAGAAAAATAAGTTATACATTTTATCTAATCCATAAAAAAACTAAAAAATAGATACCCAACACTATTTTCTTTCATAGTACAAATGAATTGAATATTTTTTATTAGCATTAATATTGATTTGATTTTGGATTTATTTGAGTTACTAACATTTATCGACTATAAAACTTATTGGAGCATCCAAAAATTATAAGTCCAAGCTTGAAATAATACGTTAAAAGATAAAATTATGAAAACATTTATATTTATAAACTACACCGCCATAAATATTTTTATGTATTAAATATATATATAAAATTTCTAACATATAATATCGGGTTAGTTTGGTTTCGATTTGACTTTTTTTAGTTAAAATCAAACCAAACCAAATATGATCGGGTTTGTTTTCCAACACCAAACCAAATCAAACTAAACCATAGTCGGATTGTTTTTCTCGGTTTGACTCGGATTATCGGGTTGGTGCGATTTTTCGATTTCATTTGTACACCCCTAATCGCCTGTGTTTGAAATAGTAAAACCAAAAACATAAAAATAAATAAACAGAAAGTTTAATTAACTCGGAGCTCATAGAATTCACTATGTGTCTTTAAGAAATTTAATATCCTCACAGTACCTAAGGTATAAGATTATTTCCTTTCAAGATAGAATGGATATACCTTGTTGGAGTAGCGGTAAAACTCTAGCAAATGCTGAATGCAAAGACAATAACAAAGCATAAATAGATTCTGCTTTGTTTGCAAGAAAAGATGCAGAAGAAGAGTGTAAAAATTTGATGCAAAAAACAGAGGCAATGTGATAGTATTTATAGCCACGAGTGGATGAGATTTGAAAAGGTGCAATTCAATGTTGCAGACTTTCCTCTCATGTCTGTTCGGGAAATACTAGGTGCCTTGACAGAAAAGAGGTTAAGAATTAAAAATAAAATTCCGCGGAATAAACTAAATATTTGCTGAATAAGAAAAAATAAATAATGAGATTTTATTGGTCCAAAAAAATAATCAATCAATCAGATCATTGATCAAATTCGCGTTCGAATCCGAATCCGAAGTCGATCCGAGCAACAATGACTGTGTGAGGGTTTGCCTTCTTCCCAAGGTGAGCCAGTGTAGAAGTATTTTTCAATATATGTCCAAGTACTTTTCTCTCTTTATTCGACGGGGACAACATCCCTTTTTATTTTCCATTCACATCTTAAAAATTCAATAATCCCTGGGGATTGGCCATATGTTTAAAACATACAAAAAATGATGTGATTCGTAATTAAAACTTAATTGCATCGGGAGAATTAGGTTTTTCTTTGAACTATATCTAGCGAATACATGTCGGATATACTTGATCAATCGATAGATGTGATATCCTAGAACAGTCGATATTTGGTGTATACCTACACAATATAACTCTAGCGAATAATTTTTGACATTCTTTGGTCCTTATTTCTGTGTTAGTTTTAGCCACGAACAGTGCGTAGAGAATTGACCTTACAATCATTCTTCTTGAAGCGACTTACACTTCACACTCACATAGGTAATTGCTAAACATATAATGTCACGACCCAATTTCTACCATAGGCTGTGATGGCACCCAACGCCATCGTTAAGCAAGCCAATAGTGAACCATCAATCTAATCATTCATTCTTATACTTTTGAAATCATAGGTTTTATTAATTAAATAAAATTAAGTGTAAAAACCATGGGGACGTACTTACTTTCTTACCAAGCCATAACGTATTAATGAAACATAAAGCGGAATGATGATAATATTAGGTATAACCATAATCATCTACTAGAAATTCCTAAACCCGGTATCATAAGTGCACGAGCAATCTAGTAGAATATATAATCAATATAGCTACTGTCTGAAACAAAATAGACAGAAATGATAAATATAATAAGAAGGAGACTCCGGGTGTTGCAGATTAGAGCATGGAGAGCAACTCGCCACTAAGTCTCTGGATGGTGCGTATGCGCGTCTGTATGACCGCCTGAAGTACTTGTCTCAGTGCCTGCACAATTAGCGCAAAAGTATAGTATAGATACGTAATCAACGTGTACCCAATAAGTATCTGGTCTAACCTCGAAAAACTAGTGATGAGGGATCGATATCGATATTTACTAGCGGTCCAATAATTAAAGTACATGAAAGATAGATAGGCATGAAACACAACAAGTAGCGATGAAATAAGTAACTGTAACTAACATGATCCTTCTACATAATAATAAGATGAAATCCTGAAATACCATGTGCTATCTAGACATGTAAGGAACATCAAGTAAATGCCAAATATCAAGTCAAGAAGGAAATTTCATGTATATTCAAACTCCTAGCGATATTACACACGAATTCTGTCGAAGTCGTACGATCCGATCCCTAATAAAAGTATACACTGTCAAGGTCATACGGCCCGATCCATAATAATAGTGTGCACTGCCAAGGTAGTACGACCTGATCCATACATGTATATCAAATATATTGTCGAGGTCATACTACCCGATATATAATTCTATTTCATAACACTGTCAAGGAGTACGGTCCAATCCACAAGACTATAGGAACTTTCCAAACTCTAGGTCACATAAAAACAATACAAGGATAGGAATAAAAAGAAAACACAAATTTTTACCGACAATCAAGTATCCTTCCGAAATTCAACGTAAAGGGGCTCCGTCTAACATAAATTCTAATCCAATCTCAATTATAAATTTAAGTAATTAATCTAACAAGTTTAGTTCAAGTAGTGCAAATAAGGCATGATGAAGTTCTAAGCCTACCCAGACATAAATATAATTTTAGCTACGCACGGGCTCTCGTCACCTCGTACATACGTAGCCCCCAAAACAAGCAGCATACAAAAATTTAGAATACCCCCGGTGATAATTTTCCTCATACAAGATTAGGGGAAAAGACTTACCTCGCTTTCAAGCCCTTTACTCAGTTCTCAACCCTCACTAGTTGTCTCAAAACAACACCGAGCAACCCAGATTCCAGCAATGTTCGAAGATAAGTATTAGCAATGGCATTAAGAACTCAAATATATAACTTGTGCTCAATTACATAATTAATTACGTGGTCAAATTCTAGTTTTACTAAACCCTAGGTTTTTCAACAAAAATCCCATGCAATTTTCTTTGTTAAAATCTAACCATAATCTATGTAGTTAACTCAAAATTGATAGAAATTGCCTACCTTATGATGCTTGATGAAAATCTCCCTCCAAAGAGCTCCAAAATTGCCCACGTCAATTGAAAAATAGAGAAAATGAGCCTTAGTCCCGTATTAAAATCAGATTCTGCCCAGGTATTACCCTTCGCGATCATAGATAAAGCATCACGATATCGAAGCACAATTTTGCTTATGCCCTTAATTTTCCCTTCGCGAACACGATAAAATACCTCGCGAACGCGAAGTGTTCTAGGCTGGACACATTGCGAATGCGAGACCACTGTCACAAACGTGTAGGCTCCACTATAGCCCCCCCCCCCCCCCCCCCCCCAGAATTCCTCTTCCGCGATCATGGAACCACCCATGCAATTGCGTAGACCAACTAACTCCCCTGGCCCTCACCCCCAACTTATCGCGTTTGCAACCTTAGTCATGCGAACGTGAAGCACTGCCAGGCAAAACACCACGATCGCGATTCCCACTCCACGATCGCTAAGCACATAACCTCCTCAGCCCTTCACAGTTCTCCACGATCACGGGACTATCTTCACGATCATAATTCACACTTGACCCCAGCAAATTCTGCCAACTTCAACCTTGCTCTGGGTGATCCGAAACTCACCCGAGCCACCCAGGACCCCGTCCAAATATACCAACAAGTCCATAAATATACTACTGACCAACTCGAAGTCTCAGAACACATAAAATAATATTGAAATCAAGAATCACACCTCAACACCAAATTAATCAACTTCTAAACTTCAAACTTCTTCCTACTAACTCCGAACGCGACGAATCATACTTAGACAACTCAAAATGACGCTAAATTGTATGCAAAAGTCAAAAATCATTGTACGAACCTATTTCAAGGCTCAAAAATCCGAATCGACATTGATAATACCAAAGTCTACTTCAAATCAAATTTAGAAAATTCTAAAACCTTCAAGATGCCAACTTTCAACAATCAGCACTGAAATGCTCCCGGATCACCCGAAACTCGATCCGAACATACGTCCAAGTCCAAAATCATCTTACGATCTTATTGAAACCTTTAAATCCTGATTATGAGCTCATTTACTCAAAGTATTGACTCGAGTCAAACTTGACCACCTTAGGCCACTATTATGGAGTTAGGTGTTCCAAATTCAACCCGAACACTTCCAAAACCGAACCAACTGTCCCCGCAATTCATAAAACAAAATAAGCACATATGGTAAGTCTTAAATAGGGGAATGGGGATCTAGAAAGCAAAATGGATGGTCGAGTCGTTACATTCTCCACCTCTTAAACATACGTTCATCCTCGAACGGGTGTAGAATCATACCTGAAGTGCTGAACAAATGTTCATATCTTCTCTGCATGTCCTCCTAGGTCTCCCAAGTTGCCTCCTTGACCAGTTGACCCATCCACTATACCTTCACCGTTGAAATCTTCTTAGACCTCAACTTGCAGACCTGCCTGTCAATAATGGCAACTGGCTCCTCCTCATAACCCAGGCTCTTATCTAGCTGAATTGTACTATAATCCAACACATTGTAACTATTAGCACGGTACCGTTGGGGCATAGAAACGTGGAATACCAAATGAACTCCCAATGGACTAGGAGGCAAATCAAACCTATATGCAACCTCTCCAACCTTCTCCAACACCTTAAATGGACCAACGAATGTCGAACTCAGCTTGCCCCCCTTCCTGAACCTCATGATACCCTTCATCAATGAGACCTTCAAAAGAACCTTCTCGCCCAACATAAATGACAAATCACATGCTTTCTGATCCCCATAACTCTTTTGTCCGGACTATGTTGTGAGAAATTTCTCCTTTTCCTAGATTAACTTTACCTTATCCAAGGCATCCTTTACCAAATCAGTATCATATAACCTAGCCTTGGGGAGCTCAAACCAACATATGGGGGAATGACATTGTCGATCAAACAAGGCCTCAAATGGAGCCATCTCGATGTTGGACTGGTAACTGTTGTTATAAGAAAACTCAGCCAATGGTAAGAATCGATCCCACTGCCCTTTTAAGTCAATCACACATGCTTTATGCATATCTTCCTGAATCTGAACTATCTGATAGACTAGGAGGCAAAGCAAGCCTGTATGCAACCTCTCCGACCAGCTCCAACACGTTAAATGGACCGACGAACTTCGGACTCAGCTTGCCCCTCTTCCTGAACCTCATGATACCTTTCATTGGAAAGACCTTCAAAATAACCTTCTCGCCCACCATAAATGACAAATCACGTGCTTTCTGATTCGCGTAACTCTTTTGCCTGGACTATGTTGTGAGAGGTGTTTGCTTTTCGTGGATTAAAATTACCTTATCCAAGGCATCCTTTACCAAATCGATACCATATAACATAGCCTTGGTGGGATCAAACCAACCTATGGGAGAATGATATAGTCAACCATACAAGGACTCAAATGGAGCTATATCGATGTTGGACTGGTAACTGTTGTTATAAGCAAACTCGGCAAATGGTAAGAATCGATCCCACTACCTTCTTAAGTCAATCACACATGCTCTAAGAATATCTTCCAGAATCTAAACTTTCCACTCTGACTGGCCATCGGTCTGCGGATGAAAAGTTGTGTTGAGCTCTACCCGGTGACCCAACTCACTCTGTACAGCTCTCCAAAAATTTGAGGTAAACTGGGTACCTTTATCTAAATTGATAGAAATATGCATACGATGCAACCGGACGATCTCCTGAATATAAATCCGGGCTAACCTCTCTGAAGTGTATGTATTCATCATCGCAATAAAGTGTGCAAACTAGGTCAGTCTGTCGATAATGACCCAAATGGCATCAAATTTCCTTAACGTATGCGGCAAACCAACTACGACAACAGTAGTGATGCACTCCCACTTTCACTCCGGTATAACCATCTGCTGGAGTAAGCCTCATGCCCTCCAGTGCTCATACTTATCCTGCTGGCAATTCAAACACCTTGCCACATACTCTACTATGTCATTCTTCATCCACCGCCACCAATAATGCTGCCTCAGGTCACGATGCACCTTTGTGTCACCTGGATAAGTAGAATAATGTGAACTATGTGCCTCCTATAGAATCTTCTCTCTTAGGCCATCAACATTAGGAACACATAAGTGACCCTGGAGTCGTAGAACACCATCATCTCTGATAATAACCTCCTTGGCATCACCTCATAACAATGTCTCCCTAAGAACCAGTAAGTGCAGATCATCATATTGATGAGACTTGATCCGCTTGAATAAAGAAGACTGAGCTACAACACATGCAAGAACCCGGCTGGGCTCTGAAATATCCAACCTTCCCAGTCAGTTAGCTAAGGACTGGATTTCCAAAGCCAATGACCTCTCCTCTGTTGAAATGAATGCCAAACTATCCACACTCTCAGCTTTTCTGCTCAAGGCATCCGTGACCACATTCATCTTGCCCAGATGATAAAGGATGGTAATATCATAATCCTTCAGTATCTCAAGCCACTTGAGCTACCTCAGATTAAGATCCCTCGCCTTAAACAGATGCTGCAAAATACGGCGATCGATGTAAACCTCACACGATACTCCATAAAGATAATACCTCCAGATCTTAAGAAAATGAGCTATCGTAGCCAAATCCAAATCATGTACATGGTAATTCTTCTCATGGGACTTCAACTAGCATGAAGTATATGCAATCACTCGCCCCTCCCGCATTAATACACAACCCAAACACGTGAAGTGTCGCAATACACAATATACATCCTTGAACTGGAGAGAAAGACCAACACTAGTGCTATAGTCAATGCGGTCTTGAGCTTCTGAATGCTCACCTCGCAATTATTAGACCATCTGAACTGAGCACCCTTATAGGTCAATCTAGTCAAAGGAGCTTCAATAGATGAGAAGCCTTCCACAAACCGATGATAATAATCGACTGAATCCAAGAAACTCCTGATCTCGGTCATCGTGGTAGACGAGGCCAACTCTGAACAGCCTTAATCTTCCTGGAATCCACCTTAATACCCTCAACTGATACAACATGCTGCAATAAAGCCACAGAATATAACTAGAATTCGCACTTGGAGAACATAGCGTAAAGGTTTTGTCCCCTCAGAGTCTGAAGCACTATCCTCGAATGTTGCTCGTGCTCCTCCATGCTACACGAGTAGATCAATATGCCATCAATGAAGACAATGACAAATGAGTCAAGATATGACCTGAACACTCAATTCATCAAATCCATAAACATCATCGGGGCATTAGTCAAGTCGAAGGACATCACTAGAAACTCATAGTGCCCATATCTTGTCCGAAAAGCCGTCTTCAGAATATCCGAAGAACGAATCCTCATCTGATGATACCCGGATCTCAAGTTGATCTTCGAGAACACTCTAACACCCTGAAATTGATCAAACAAATCATCGATGCATGGAAATGGATACTTATTCTTGATGATGACTTTGTTCAGCTAGTGGTAGTCAATACATATTTTCATACTCCCATCCTTCTTCTTCACAAATAATATCGATGCACCCCAAGGGGACACATCCGGCCTGATGAATCCCTTTTTGAGAAACTCCTGAAGATGCTCCTTCAACTCTTTAAACTCTAACAGAGCCATACATAAGGCAAAATAAAGATACGCCGGGTGCCCGGTGCCAAATCAATGCTGAAATTGATATCATGATTCAGTGGCATGCATGGTAGATCAGCAGGAAATACATCAGAGAACTCTCGCACCACAGGAACTGAATATATCGTGGGACTCTCCACAATAGTATCTCGAACAAATGCCAGATAGAACAAACAACCCTTCTTGACCATGTGTCGAGCCCTCAAGAAGGAGATAACCCGACTAGATTTACTAATATATAAGCCTCTCCACTCTAACCTAGGCAACTCTGGTATCGCCAAGGTAACAGTCTTGGAATGGTAATAAAGAATGGCATGATACAAAGACAACTAGTCCATGCCAAAAATAACCTCAAATTCAATTATATCGAGCAACAGAAGAACCACTCTAGTCTCATAACAAGTGAAAGTCACTACACATGACCGGTAAATCTGATCCACAACAACAGAATTACCACTGGCATGGGCGCATATATAGGAACACCCAATTACTCACGAGATACATCTTGATAAGGAGAAAATATAGAAAAGAAATAGGAATAGGTAGACCTAGGATAAAATAGCACCGAAGCATCTGTACGGCACACGTAAATGTTACTGGTGATCATGGTGTTGATGGCTACTGCATCTGGTCTGGCTGGGAAGGAATAGAATCTAGCCGGAGCACCACCTGACTGGCCTTCACCTCTAGGGCGATCCTTACCCACCCCCCTCTGCCTCTGACCTGTCAGACGGATAGTGCGGCAGCTTGTGCGATAATCTTAAGTTGATGGCCCTGCTGTACTGCCTTGCCCTGAAGCCTGGGGCAAAGCTTACTTACATGACCAAGCTCCCCGCACTCGAAGCAGCTTCTCGATGTAGAACATTACTGATTGTGGGTCTGTCCCAGATAGCTTGAAAGCCCAATAGAGGAACCCTGAATAGCTAGCAGACGGTAGGTGCTCAATGGAATGGCGTTGAACTAAGGCTGCACTAGAGCATCCCGAGCAAGCGGTGGTGCTGAATACATGGGCCTGCAAGGCTGGCCCCTCATGATTAGCTGAATCCACCAGAATGCCGAGGCCGCTTATCTCTCGATGTGAACTCGATGCCCTAATTGCTGATACGCTCGATCCTCAGAGCTATCTCCACAACCTGATTGTAAAGAGTCGTCATCTCTGCCTCTCGGGCCATAGAAACATGATACCATAGTGCAAGACCGCAATAAACCTCTGCACTCTCTCCTCATTTGTGGGGAGGATGATAGCTGCATGACGAGACAACTTAGAGAATCTTGCCTCATAGTATGTCACAAACATCTGATTCTGCTAGAGCTACTTGAACTGACCTCGTAACTCTTCCCTCTGTGAGGGTGGAATATATCTCTCCAAGAAAAGTTGTGTGAACTGATCCAAGGTCAAGAGAGGTGAACCTGCTAGACTACTCTGGAGATAAGACTGCCACTATCTGCGAGCCTCCCCCTCTAGCTAAAATGTGGTGAAGTTCACCCTCTTGGACTCTACTACCCCACATATTATGCAGCATCTCCCTATAACAGTCAGTGAAATCATATGGGTCAATTGACTGCTCAATGAAAGACAGGAGGATGAATCCTAGTCCATCTATCCAACCACTTCTGCTCCTCAATAATCGCAGTCGGTCTAGTCTCTGCTGTAACCGATGTAACTGGCTAAACCCCTCCTGCAGGTAGTGCACTTGGGGTATGATACACAATAGCAACGTGTCCAGGCCTATGAGCGGTAGGGATCTGTGCTCCTTTCCCGCCTGAGATGTGGCTGGGTCTGCTGGAAATAGTCCAGCCTAAGTCATAGAATCCATAAACCTCAACATATATCCCATGACCTCCTAAAAGCCCGGTGCAGTCATAAAGTCTGTCGGGGCTAGCTCTGCTACAGGAAGCTCATCTTGTCCCTCAATAACAGGATCCTCCACCGGATCCACTGGTGGTACCACAGGAGCAACCCTATGATGCCATAGTCTTCTAGCAGGAGTTGTCGCCCTCCCTTGGCCTCTTCCTCTACCTCTGACAACTGGGGAAGCAGCCCTTTATCGCCGGATAATGCCGTTGCGCGAATTCTCACCATCTGTGAGAGAATAAGAGAAAGATACGTAGCACAACATCGACTGCACGAAAGGAGATGAAGAAAGAGAAGTTTCCTAACACCCTATAGCCCCTCGAAGATGGTACAGAGATCTCCACACCGACTTGCAAGACTCTACTAGGTCTGCTCATGACTTGTGGCACGTGTATGAACCTAGTGATCTGATACCAAGTTGTCACGATCCACTTTCCACTATAAGCTGTAATGCCGCATTTAGGCAAACCAACGTGATACATCAACTTAATCATCCATTCTTATACTCTTTAAATCATGGGTTTCATTATGTAAATGAAATTAAGTGTAGAAACCATGAAGACATAATTATGTTCTTACTAAACCATAAAGTATTAATGAAACATAAAGAGAAATGATGATAATATTAGGTAGAACCATAATTATCTACTAGAAATTTCTAAAACTCGGTGTCTAAGTGCATGAGCAATCTAGTAGAAGATACAAACCACAATAGCTAATGTCTGAAACTAAATAAACAAAAATAATAAATATAACAAGAAGGTGACTCCTAGTGCTGCAGATCGGAGCATGGAGAGCATCTCACCACTAAGTCTCCAAAAGGTGTGTATGCGCGCCCGTATGACCGCCTGAAGTACTTATGTCAGTACCTGCATAATTAATACAGAAGTGTAGTATGAGTACTAAATCAATACGTACCCAATAGGTATTTGGTCTAACCTCAAAGAAGTAGTGACAAGGGGTTGACATCAACACTTAGTAGTGGTCCAATATTAAAGTACATGAAACAAAAAAGTAGCAATGAAATAAGTAACTGTAACTAATATGAATCTTTAGTTTAATTATAATATGAAATCCTCCAATACCACGTGCTATCTCAACATATAAGGAACATCAAGTAAGTGTCAAGTCTCAAGTCAAGAAGGAAGCCTCATGTGTATTCTGACTCCTAGCGATATTACGCACGAATTTTGTTGAGATCACACGGTCCGATCCGTAATCATAGTATACACTACCAAGGTCATAAAACCCGATCCATAGATGCATCTCAAATATACTGTTGAGGTCATACGACCTGATGCAGAATGCTATTTTCTAGCACTGTCGAGGCATACGGCCTGATCCACAAAAATAGAGGAACTTTCAGAACTAGGAGTCACATAAATACAACACAAGGATATGAATATAAAGAAAACATGATTTTTAACCAACAATTAAGTATCCCGACAAAATTCAAGGTAAAGGGGCTCGGTCTAACACAAATGATAATCCATCAATTATAAATTTAAGTAATTAAACTAACAAGTTTAGTTCAAGTAGTACAAATAAGGTATGGTGAAGCTCTAAGCCAACCCGAACATAAACACAATTTTAGCTACGCGTGGACTCTCATCATCTCGTACGTACATACCCCCCCCCCCCCCCCCCCCCAATAACAAGTAGCACAAAAAACTTAGAATACCAATGGGGATAATTTTTCTCTTACAAGATTAGAAAATAGACTTACCTCGCTTCCAAGCCCTCTACCTTGTTCTCAACCCTCACTAATTGTCTCGAGCAACACAAATTCAATCAAAAGATGTTTAAATCAATCAATATATGCTCAAAAGTTCATTATATAACTATTAGATTGATTTTTCAACCCAACTCAGAAAGTTCACAAAAGTCAACCACGGGCCAACATGCCTAGATTGTGGAATTTTTCGAAGATAAGTATTACCCATGGAATTACGAACTCAAATATATAACTTGTATTCAATTCAATAATCAATTTCATGGTCAAATATCATTTTTACTAAACCCTAGGTTCTTCAACAAAAATCCCAAAATACAATAATTTTCTATGTTAACATCTACCCATAATTCATGTATTTAACTCATAATTGGTAGAAATCGCTTACCTTATGATGCGTGATGAAATTCCTCCTCCAAAATCGCTCAAGCCAATTGAAAAATAGGGAAAATAAGCCTAAGTGTCGTATTAAAATTATATTCTACCCAGGTGTTACCCTTCGCGATCGCGAAGCACAATCTTGTTTTTGCCCTCAATTTCCCATTCACGAACGTGGAAAGAGACCTCGCAAACACAAAGGTTTCTAGGTTGGACACATCGCGAATACGTAGGCTCCACTGCAGCCCCCTTCCCCACCCCTAGAATTCCTCTTCCACGATCACAGCACCACCCACGCGATTGCGTAGACCAACTAACTCCCCAGCCATCACCCACAACTCATTGTATTCACGACCTTAGTCATGCGAACATGAAGCACTACCAAGACAAACATCGAGATTGCGATGCCCATACTATGACTGCGAAGCAAAAAACATCCTCAGCCCTTCACAGCTCTCCGCGATCGCGATTCACACCAGACACCTGCAAACTCTGCCAACTTCAACCTTGCTCCAGGTGGTCTGAAACTCACTCGTGCTACCTGGGACCCCGTCCAAATTTAAAAACAAGTCAATGAACATAATAATGACCTAATCTAAGTTCGGAACACATAAAATAACAACGAAACCAAGAATTGCACCTCAACACAAAATTAATCAGCTTCTAAACTTCAAACGTCTTCCAACTAACTTTGAACGCAACGAATAATACATAGGCAACTCGGGATAATTCCACATTTTATGCACAAGTCACAAATCACTATACAAACCTATTCCAATGCTCGGAATTCCAATCAAAAATCGATAACACCAAAGTCTACTTCAAATCTAATTTAGAAAACTCTAAAACTATCAAGATACCAACTTCCAATAATAAGCATCAAATGCGCCTGGTTCACCTGAAACTCGATCCGAACATATGCCCAAGTCCAAAATCATCATACAAAAATATTGGAACCTTTAGATCTCGATTCCGACGTTGCTTACTCAAAGTGTTGACTCGAATCAATCTTGGCCATCTTAGGCCACTATTATAGAACTAAGTATTCCAAATATAACCTGAACCCTTTCATAACCAAACCAACCATCCCAGTAAGTTATAAAATAGGAAAATCATATACGAGAAGTCTTAAATAAGGAAACATGCATCTAGAAAGAAAATTGACCGGTCGGATCGTTAAATATAATCTGTAACATTTTTTTCTCATGTCATCTCAAACTGAGAAATCAATAAAAACCTAAATAATTTATCCTTGTTACTGAACATTTTCATATCACGAGAATGGTTGAGTTTTTTGAAAATGCTGAAGTGTCATTCATAACATTGTTTATTCTCTTAGAAACTAGATCTTGGGATCTCCAATGATGGTAGAGTTACCATCATGATGACTTATTGTGATGACCCGATAGGTCATCTATAGTTTTACCTTTTATTTCTATACTCCGAGACTTCGAATAGCTCTGTTTAGCCTTTCTCGATTTACGTGTGCAGACTATGTCTTTTCCTGGAAGGTTTTATGTGACAAATTGATAAAAATGTTAAATCGTGCTTTAAAACTCATTTGAGTTGACTTCGGCCAACGTTTTAAGCTAATGGACCTGGATCAATGTTTTGACGATCTCGGTAGGTTTGTAACATAATTTAGCACTTGGGTGTATGCACGGAATTGAATTCGGAAGTCCCTAGCTTGATTTAATGTAATTTTTTGAAAACTAGAAGTTTAAAGGTTTAAAGAATTCCTATATTTGATCGTAGGTTGTCTTTGTTGCTACCGAGTTTGGATTACGGTTTTGGAACTTGGTATAGGTTCTCTTCAGTATTTATGACTTGTCTGCAAAATGTGGTACAAAAACGGAGTTGATTTGACATGATTCGGACATCCGGTTAAAAAATTGAAAGTTATTAAATTTATTTGAAATTTCATTTGTTTTGGTGTCTGATTCGTAGTTCTAGGCATTATTTTGAAGTTTTCATCGTGCAAGCAAGTTTGTATGATGTTATTATACTTGTTCGCATGTGTTGGTTTGGATACCAAGGGGCTTCGAAGAGTTCCGGATAGGCTACAGAGTGGTTTTTGACTTAGAGGGATAGCGGATGCTTCTTTGCTTCTGTTGTTACCTGCAAATCACGCAATTGCGAGTTCTTGCTCGCAAATGTAAGCCTCGATTTTGTGAAAGAGACTTCGCATTTGAGAGCATGGGTTGGCTGGGCAGGATTCACAATTGCTGAGAAAAATGCTCGGATTTGCGGACTTAACAGTGATCGCAATTGAGATCCAAGAGTCGCATTTGTGACTCAGAAGTTCTTGAGCGGGCTTCACATTTGCGAAGTAAAAGTGCGCAATTACGGAGGGTTGGGTGTTCGCAATTGTAGACAAATTATCGCATTTGCGATGAAAGCAGGCTCATTGACTTATTCGCATTTGCGATGATCGCAAGAGCGATCTTCGCAATTGCGAACTATGTATCGCAATTGTGATAACTACAACTAGGTAAAGGAGGGGGGAAATGGGATTTAGCTCATTTCTTTCAAACTCTCAACCCTGAACACCCTAGAGGCGATTTTTCCAAGAGACTTTCTTCCTAAATACATTGGTAAGTGACTTTAATATACATCTTTTCAATTACCCATTACATTTTATATGTTTTCAACATCAAATCTAGGATGGTAGAAATTAGGGATTCGGGTAGAATTAGAGAATTTTATAAATTTGGGATTTAAACCTCGAATTGAGGTCGGATTTTGAAACTAATTACATAACCGGGCTCGGGGGTGAATGGGTGTTCGAGCTTTGGTCCGAATTTTGATTTTGACCAAGTGGGCCTGGGGTTGACCTTTATTGACGTTTTCAATAATGATCTAAATTGAACCTCTTTTATTTGTGGGTAGTTTCTAAGGCTTATTTTGAATCGTTTGGTTAATAATTTTCTAGATCTGGTTGGTTTGGAGACTTGTTCGAAAGGCAAGGCCATGGTTGAGCTTTGTGTTGATTGCGGGGTGAGGTAAGTGTTGGGTCTAACCTTGATTTGAGAGAATTAGGGACCCTTGGATTACATGTTACGTGAATTATATGTGAAACGGCATATATGCGAGTTGATGAGTGTATATGCGTCGTTACATTACTTGCTTCCCTACTTTCATTACTTCATAGGATAACTTGTTTCATGCCTTAATTGTTACATGCTTATTTGATTTCCATGCCATAATTGCTACTTGCCATTTAGTATTTCTTGTATTAAATTGTACATCCCCTCCATAATTCCATGCTTATTTACTACTTGTCTCTATTTGCTTCCCTTACATATCTAACTTGTCTTATGCCTTGTTTGCCTTATAGTTTCGTATTAATTGTTGCCTACATTGTTGAAATTTCACTTTAATGCAATGCTAAATAGTAGATACTGTTAAGTTGGTAAAGCTGAGACATCTGAGTAGTCTGAGTCTCTTAGGTTATCATGTTATTCTATATTGCCCGTACATTTGTTCTTTTGACGTATGATTTTTTTCTAAGTCTTGATTATTGAGTTATTATTGTTAATTGAATTATTTTGGAGAGTGGATTGCACGCCGCAAAAGAAATGAATTGAAATGGCAGAATAAGGATGGACTATGATGTTAACAGATGTCTATATTATGGGATCGGGTTGCACGCCGCAACATGTTGAAAAACGTTATATTTGTTGTGATTGTTGGATTGGCCTCGGTTGTTGAGATAAGTTATATGCCTTGTCATTTCGGACTCTCTGTTAGTTGAGGTTGAGTTCATTGATATGAATTACTTGTTTTACCTTTATTCCCGTCTTTTTTGTTATTACTATTTCTACTACGTACAGGTTAACGTAAGTGACCCGCCTTAACCTCGTCACTAGTTCGTCGAGGTTAGGCTTGACACTTATAAAGTACATGAGGTCGGTGGTACTCATACTACACTCTGCACTTCTTGTGCAGATACCGGAGTTGTTCCCAACGGCGTTCCGTAGACTTGCACAGATCCAGCATTTCAGAGGAGAATTGAGGTACAACTGCATGGTGTCCACAACTCTGAAGTCCCCTTCTATTTCATTTGTTTATTTGATTCAGACGATTATGTTTATTTTAGACCATTATTTTTAGTATCTTAGACGCTTATGTATTCGTGACACCAGTTCCGGGGTTTGTATTTGGATTTCGTCACTTATAGTTTATTTACTTTGTTTCGAACTATTCAGTTTCTATATTGTCATGGTAATAGAAGTTTGTTAAAAATGGTTAATAATTACATCTAACATTGGCTTGCCTAGCAAGTAAAATGTTAGGCACCATCACGGTCCCGATAGTAGGAATTTCGGGTTATGACACTTGTCCTCTACCATAATCTCATTCCCCTCGATGATCTTTCAACTTTCTCTCTAGTTAGGTCTTTTATAAGTACAGTTGACACATTATCTCTTCACTTTACGTAGTCAATTCCACTAGGGAGAAATTGTCTAAGGATATTATGTCGTTGTTTTATGTGACGATATTTTTCGATTGATTATCGTGATGTATATATGTAGGTACCAACAGTGTAGGCCAAAATGAAATATTTTCCAAGAACCTTTTGATCTATTCATCTTCTTCACCAACCTTGTCTAAAGATGTATACTCGGACTTTATTGTAGAGCGTGCAATGCATATTAGTTTGAACGATTTTTAAGTTACTAGTTATTCACCAATAGTAAAAATGTATCCACTTTTGAATTTATTATTGTTAATTGAACTTGTTTGGGGAGCGGGTTGCACGCTGCAATGGAAATTAAAAAGAAATGAATTGAAAATGCGGTATAAGGATGGACTATGATGTTGACAAATAATTATATTGTGGAATCGGGTTGCGCGCCACAACGAATTGTTTAAAGTTTATATTGTGGGATCGGGTTGCATTCCGCAACATGTTGATAAAAGTTATATTTGTTGTGATTGATGGATTGGCCTTGGTTGTTGAGATGCATTATATGACTTGTCATTTGGGACTATCTATTAGTTGAGGTTGAGTTCGTTGATATGAATTACATGATTTACTTTTATTCCTTTCTTTTCTGTTATTAATATTTCTACTGCATACAGGTAATATAAGTAACCCGCGTTAGCCTCGTCGTTACTTCGTCGAGGTTAGGCTCGACACTTATAGAGTACATAGGGTCAGTTGTACTCATACTACACTCTGCACTTGTTGTGCAGACACCGGAGTTGGTCCCAGCAGCGTTCCATAGACTTTCTTCGATCCAACTATTCAGAGGAGACTTGAGGTATAACTGCACGCCATCCGCAGATCTGAAGTTCCCTTCTATTTCATTTAACCGTTTATTTTATTCAGATGATTATGTTTATTTCAGACCGTTACTTGTAGTATCTTTGACGCTTATGTATTCATGACACCAGTTTCGGGGTTTTATTTGGATTTCATCACTTATTAGTTTATTTACTTTGTTTCGGACTATTCAGTTTCTATATTTTCATGGTACTTGAAGTTTGTTCAAAATGGTTAATAATTACATCTAATGTTGGCTTGCCTAGCAAGTGAAATATTAGGCGCCATCACGGTCCCAAGGGTGGGAATCCTGGGTCGTGACAAGTTGGTATCGGAGCATTAGGTTGCCTAGGTCTCACGAATTATAAGCAAGCTTAGTAGAATCTGGAGGATCGGTACGGACACGTCTGTATTTTTCTCCCATATGTTATGAAGTTTAGGAAAAATTTCACTTTTTTCATTCTCTATCATGCAATTTTATTCTATCATTGATGATTGAACCATTATATTCTTCTTTTCTCACAGATGGCGAGAACACTCACATCATCAGTAGCAGGACAGAAGCCGGAGCCCCCTTTTTGCAGCTACGACCAGGGGTAGAGGCCGAGCTAGAGGCAGAGGAAGAGGCAGAGCTCAGCCTAGAACTCAAGCAGCAACACCTACAGTGGGGCCTAAGGTACATTTTGATGAGGAGGTTCCAACGTAGACTGTACCCGTTGAACCAGCTCAGGTCCCGGAGGGGTTCATAGCCACTCCAGTGCTTCAAGACACTCTAGTCCATTTGGTGGGCCTTATGGAGAGTGTGGCGCAAACCGGTACATTCCCGGTGGCACCAACCGTCTCTCGGGATGGGGGAGGAGCACAGACTTCCACTACTCACACCCCGGAGCAGATGGCTCCCTAGTATCAGACTCCAGTAGCCCTGCCAGTTGGGGTAGTTCAGCCGATTGCTGCGGCACATGCCCGCTTTGTCTTCTGAGGCTATGTTGAGGTTGGATAAGTTTACCAAGCTCTTTCCTGTTCATTTCAACGGTGCATCTTCTGAGGACCCACAGGAGTTTTGGACCGTTTCCACAAGGTGTTGCACAATATGGGTATAGTTGAGAATAATAAGGTCAATTTTGCAGCATTTCAGATGATTGGTTCCGCCTGGAGATGGTAGAGAGATTATATGTTGACTGGACCGGCTAGTTTGCCTGCACTTACTTAGGATCAGTTCTCACCGCTATTTCTAGAGAAGTTTATTATTGTCACTCTGAGAGAGCAGTGCCATAGATTGTTCGAGCGTCTTCAGCAGGGTAGTATGACTGTCGCCTAGTATGAGATTTGATTCGCGGACCTAGATCGCCACAGCACTATCTTGCCTCCTACTGAGAGGGAGAGAGTGAGGAGATTTATTGATGGGCTCACTTACACTATCGGCTGCAGATGGCCAAGGAGGCCGGGAATGATATTTCCTTCTATATGGTCGTAGATATTATGATACGGATCAAGCTGGTTCGTGCTCAGGAGAAGGGGGTAGAGTCTGATAAGAGGCCTTGTCATTTCGGTGGGTTCAGTGGTGCCTCATTTGGAGGCAGGGTTTTTTTTGGTAGAGGC
>AWOL01S0036686.1:19307-62635 GCA_000715115.1 Nicotiana otophora | reverse complement strand
GGGGGGGGGGGGTCGTGGTTCTTACGGGTCTCATCCTGACCAACCAGCATTCAGTGCATATTCAGCTCCTATCAGTGCACCACCGCTTCAGATTTACTACAACAGCTATTCGGACCGTTAGGGTTAGCCTTTGTTTCAGCAGCCTCAGCAGCAGAGGGGTTGCTTTGAGTGTGGGGACATAGATCACATTAGGAGGCATTGCTCTAGATTGTCGAGAAGTAGATCTCAATAGGGTACTCGTGCCATCATACCGGCACCGGTTGCCCCACCGCTTGTGCAACCAGCTAGAGGTAGGGGTCAGGAAGCTAGAGATGGAGGTCAGGCCGTTAGAGGTGGAGGCCAGCCAGCTAAAGGTCATCCCATAGATGTAGTTCAGAGTGGTGAGGTGCAGCCCCAATGTTATGATTTCCCAGCTAGGCCTGAGGCCGAGTCATCTGACGCCGTTATCACTGGTATTGTTCCATATTGCCATAGAGATGCTTCAGTTCTATTTGATCTGGTTGAGAAGGGTTGTCTAGCTTATTTGGCCTACGTTCATGATTTTAGAGCGGAGGTTCCTTCAATGGATTTAGTACTAGTTGTGCATGAGTTTCCAGAGGTATGTTTTCAGATCTACCGGGGATGCCGCTGGATAGGGATATTGACTTCTATATTGATTTGGCTCCGGGCACTTAGCCCATCTCTATTCCACCATACCATATGGCGCCACCAGATTTGAAGGAATTGAAAGAGAAATTGCAAGATTTGCTTGATAAGGGAGTTATTAAACCTAGTGTCTCATCTTGGGGTACGCCCGTGTTTTTTGGGAAGAATAAAGATGGATTGATGAGGATGTGTATAGACTATCGGCATTTAAACAAGGTCACTATCAAGAATACGTATCCAGTGCCGAGGATTGATGACTTATATGATCAGCTTCAGGGTGTCAAGGTGTTTTCGAAGATTGATTTAAGGTCTGGCTACCATTAGTTGAATATTAGGGCATCCGATGTCCCTAAGACGGCTTTTCGGACTCCGTATGGGCATTATTAGTTCCTAGTGATGTCATTTGGGTTGACAAATGCCCCAACAACATTCATGGAATTGATGAACTGGGTATTCAAGCCCTATTTGGATTTCTTTAAGATCGTATTCATTGATGATATCTTGATCTACTCCCGTAGTCGAGAGGAGCACGAGCAACATCTTCGGATTGTACTTCAAACTCTAAGATATAGCCAGTTATATGCCAAGTTTTTGAAGTGTGAGTTTTGGTTAGACTCGGTTGCCTTTTTGGGGCCTGTTGTATCGGCAGAGGGCATAAAGGTGGATCTTAAGAAGATTGAGGCAGTTCAGAACTGGCCTAGACCTACTTAAGCTATAGACATCCAGAGTTTCCTCGGTTTGGTGGGTTATTGTCACCAGTTCGTGGAGGGATTTTCATCTATAGCAGCCCCATTGACTAGATTGACCCAGCAGGGTGCCCCATTCAAATGGTCGGACGAGTGTGAGCTGAGCTTTCGAAATCTCAAGACTGCTTTGACTACGGTGCCAGTGTTGGTGTTGCCCACAGGTTCAGGATCATACATGGTGTATTGTGATGTATCTCGTATTGGGCTCGATGCCTTATTAATGTAGGATGACAGGGTGATTGCATACGCATCGCGGAAGTTGATGGTTCATGAGAATAATTACCATGTTCATGACTTAGAGTTGGCAGCCATTGTTCATGCGTTAAAGATTTGGAGGCACTATCTTTACGGCGTGTCATTTGAGGTATTCAGGATCATCTGAGTCTACAGCATTTGTTCAAGCAACAGGATCTCAACTCGAGGCAGAGGAGGTGGTTGGAGCTGTTGAAAGACTACAATATCACCATTTTGTATCATCCCGGAAAGGCCAATGTTGTGGCCGATACCTTGAGTAGAAAGGAGGTGAGTATAGGTAGCCTTGCATATATTCCGGTTGGTGAGGCCACTTGCAATAGATGTTCATGCTTTGGCCAATTAGTTCGTGAGGTTATATGTTTGAGAGCCCAACTGTGTTCTAGCTTGCACAATCTCTCAGTCTTCCTTGTATGAGCGCATCAAAGAACACCAGTATGATGACCTCCATTTGCTTGTCCTTAAGGACACGGTGCGGCATAGTGAAACCAAGCAGATTAGTGTTGGAGACGATAGGGTTTTGAGGATGCAGGGTCGTAAGAAGATTGAGGCAGTTCAGAACTGGTCTAGACCTACTTAAGCTATAGGCATTTGGAGTTTCCTCAGTTTGGTGGGTTATTGTCACCGGTTCGTGGAGAGATTTTCATCCATAGCAGCCCCATTGACTAGATTGACCCAGAAGGGTGCCCCATTCATATGGTCGGATGAGTGTGAGTTGAGCTTTCAAAATCTCAAGACTGCTTTGACTACGGTGCCAGTGTTGGTGTTGCCCAAAGGTTCAGGATCATACACGGTGTATTGTGATATATCTCGTATTGGTCTTGGTTCGATATTGATTCAAGATGACAGGGTGAATGCATAAGCGTCGCGGCAGTTGATGGTTCATGAAAATAATTACAATGTTCATGACTTAGAGTTGGCAGCCATTATTCATGCGCTGAAGATTTGAAGGCACTATCTTTACGGCGTGTCATGTGAGGTATTCACAAATCATTTGAGTCTACAGTATTTGGTCAAACAACAGGATATCAACTCAAGGCAGAGGAGGTGGTTAGAGCTATTGAAAGACTACGATATCACCATTTTTCATCATCCCGGGAAGGCCAAAGCGGTGGCTGATGCCTTGAATAGAAAGGCGGTGAGTATGGGTAGCCTTGCATATATTTCGGTTTATGAGAGGCCTCTTGCAGTAGATGTTCATGCTTTGGCCAATCAGGTCGTGAGGTTATATGTTTCAGAGCCCAGCCGTATACTAGCTTGCACAGTCTCTCGGTCTTCCTTGTATGAGTGCATCAGAGAGCACTATTATGATGACCCCCATTTGCTTGTCCTTAAGGACATGGTGCGGCATGGTGGAACCAAGCAGGTTATTGTTGGAGACGATGGGGTTTTGAGGATGCATGGTCATATTTTTGTGCCTAATGTGGACGGAATTCGTGAGTTGATTCTTGAGGAGGCCTCTAGTTCCCGGTATTCTATTCATCCAGGCGCCGCCAAGATGTATCAGGACTTGTGGTAGCATTATTGGTGGAGGAGGATGAAGAAGGATATAGTTGCATATGTAGCTCGGTGTCTAAATTGTCAACAAGTTAAGTACGAGAATCAGAGTGCTGGTAGTTTACTTCAGAGGCTTGAGATTCTTGAGTAGAAGTGGGAGCGTATCACTATGGATTTTGTTGTTGGACTCCCACAGACTAAGAAGAAGTTCAACATGGTTTGGGTCATTGTGAACAGGTTGACTAAGTCGGCACATTTCATTCCAGTGGCAGTCACATATTCTTCAGAGCGGTTAGCTGAGAACTAGATCTGCAAGATCATCCGTCTTCAGGGTATGCCCGTGTCTATCATTTCTTATCGAGGTACGCAGTTCACCTCGCACTTCTGGAGGTACGTACAATGTGAGTTAGGCATGCAGGTTGAGTTGAGCACATCATTTCATCCCAGGCAGATGGACAGTCCGAAAGCACTATTCAGACATTGGAGGATATATTTCGCGCTTATGTTATGGATTTCAAGTGTTCTTGGGATCCATTCTTGCTAGTTACGGAGTTTTCCTACAACAACAGCTACCAATCTAGCATTCATATGGCTCCTTATGAGGCATTATATAGGAGGCAATGTCGTTCGCCAGTTGGTTGGTTTGAGCCATGAGAGGCTCGGTTGCTGGGTACAGATTTGGTCTAGGATGCCTTTGATAAGGTCAAGATTATTGAGGATCAACTTCGCACAGCTCAGTCCAAACAGAAGAGTTATGCCTATAGAGTTTGTGATGTTGCATTCATGGTTGGAGAAAGGGTATTGCTCCAGGTTTCACCCATGAGGGTGTGATGAGGTTCGGAAAGAAGGGAAAGTTGAGCCCTAGGTATATCGTACCTTTTGATATTATTGAGAGAGTGGGTGAGGTGGCTTATAGTATTGCATTGCCACCTAGCTTAACAACAGTCCATTCGGTGTTCCATGTATCTATGCTCCAAAAGTATCATGGTGATCCGTCCCATGTGTTAGATTTCAGCAATTGGATAAGGATTTGACTTATGAGGAGGAGCCGGTGGCTATTCTAGCCCGGCAGGTCTGACAGTTGAGGTCTAATAGTTATTTTTCTATGCGAGTGCAATGGAGAGGTCAGCCGATGTGGAAGCCATGTAGGAGTCCAAGTCAGACATGCAGAGTAGATATCCACACCTTTTCACCCGTCCAGGTACCTTTCTATGTCCGTTCGAGGATGAACGTTTGTTTTAGAGGTAGAGAATGTGATAAGCCGATAGGTCATCTATAGTTTAACCTTTCACTTTTGTGCTCCAAGACCTTGAATAGCTCTGTTTAGCCTTCCTCAATTTGTGTGCACAGTCCGTGTCTTTTCCAGAAGGTGTTTATGTGAAAAATTGATGCAAATGTGAAATCGTACTTCGAAACTCATTTAAGTTGACTTTAGTCACCGTTTTGACCAAACCGATCCGGATAAGTATTTTGATAGCTCGGTGGGTCCGTATCGTGATTTCGGACTTGGGCTTATGCCCAGAATCAAATTCAGAAGTCCCTAGCTTGATTTAACATAATTTGTTGAAGACTAGAAGTTTAAAGGTTTAAAGAATTCCGAATTTGTTTCAGTATTTATGACTTGTCTGCAAAATTTTGTGCAAAAAGGAGTTGATTTGACGTGATTCAGACGTCCGGTTGAAAAATTGAAAGTTCTTATGTTTCTTTGAAATTTTATTTGTTTAGGTATCCGATTTGTGGTTGTAGGTGTTATTTTAATGTTTTGATTGTGCGAGCATTTGTATGATCTTATTACACATGTGTGTGTTTAGTTTGGAGCGTGAGGGGCTCGGGTGATTTCCGAATAGGCTACGGAGTGATTTTTGACTTAGAGAGATAACTTATGCTTCTTTGCTTCTAATGTTACCTGCAGAACTCGTAAATGCGAGGTCTGGCTCACAAATGCGAGCCTCGATTGTTTGAAGAATACTTCGCATTGGCGAGCATAAGTTGGCTGGGTAGGACTCGCAATTTGCGAGGAAAATGTTCGTATTTGCGGACTTAACAGTGATTGCAATTGCGATTCAAGAGTCGCATTTGCGACTCAGCAGTTCTCGGGAAGGCTTCGCATTTGCGAAGTAATAGTGCGCAATTGCGGAGGTTGGGTGTTTGCAATTGCGGACATATTGCCGCATTTGTGATGAAAACAGGCTCAGTTACTTATTCTCATTTGTGAAGGGTTGATCATTTTTGCAATCATCGCAATTGCGAACTATGTGTTGCAATTGCGATAACTGCAGCTGGGTAAAAGAGGGGAAAACGGAATTTAGCTCATTTGTTTCTAACTCTCAACCCTAAACACCCTAGAGGCGATTTTTCCAAGACATTTGCTTCCTAAATATATTGGTAAGTAACTTTAATATACTTCTTTTAAATTACCCATTACATTTCATAGGTTTTCAACGTCAAATCAAGGATTTTCATGGTAAAAATTCGAAATTTTGGTAGAATTAGGGATTTTTATAAATTTGGAATTTAGACCTCGAATTGAGGTCGGATTTCGAAACTAATTACATACCCAGGCTCAGGGGTGAATGGGTGTTCGGATTTTGGTCCGAATTTCGGTATTGACCAAGCGAGCTCGGGATTGACTTTTGTTGACTTTTTCAATGATGATCTAAATTGAACCTCTTTCATTTGTGGGTAGTTTCTAAGGTGTTTTTGAATCGTTTGGTTAATAAATATCTAGATTTGGTTGATTTAGAGGCTTGTTCGAAAGGCAAGGTCGTGGTTGAGCTTCGAGTTGATTACGGAGTGAGTTAAGTGTTGGGTGTAACCTTGATTTGAGGGAATTAGGGACCCTTGGATTACATGTTACATGAATTATGTGTGAAACGACGTATATGCGAGTTCACGAGTGTATATGCGTCGTTACATTACTTGCTTCCCTACTTTCATTGCTTCATAGGATACCTTGTTTCATGCCTTAATTGTTACATACTTATTTGATTTCCATGCCATAATTGCTACTTGCCATTTAGTATTTCTTGTATTAAAATGTCCATCCCTTCCATAATTCGATGCTTATTTTCTACTTGTCTCTATTTGCTTCCCTTACATATCTAAATTGTCTTATGCCTTGTTTGACTTATAGTTTTGTATTAATTGTTGCCTTCATTGATGAAAGTTTACTTGAATGCATTGTTAAATGGTAGATACCGTTAAGTTGGTAAAGTTGAGACATCCGAGTAGTCCGAGTCTCTTCGGTTATCATGTTATTATGTATTACTCATACATTTGTTTTTTTGACGTATGAGTTTTATGTAAATCTTGATTATTGAGTTATTATTATTAATTGAACTATTTTGGAGAGCGGGTTGCACGCTGCATCGGAAATTTAAAAGAAATGAATTGAAAAGGCAGAATAAGGATGGACTATGATGTTGACAGATGACTATATTGTAGGATCGGGTTGCATGCCGCAACATATTGATAAAAGTTATATTTGTTGTGATTGTTGGATTGGCCTCAGTTGTTGAGATGATTTATATGGCTTGTCATTTGGGACTCTCTGTTAGTTGAGGTTGAGTTCGTTGATATGAATTACTTGCTTTACTTTTATTCCCGTCTTTTCTGTTATCACTATTTCTATTGCGTACATGTTAATGTGAGTGACCCATCTTAGCTTCATCACTACTTCATCGAGGTTAGTCCCAACACTTACAAAGTACATGGAGTCGGTTGTACATATACTAGTCTATGCACTTCTTGTGCAGATACCGGAGTTGGTCTCAATGGTTATCCGTAGACTTGTTCGGATCCAGCTATTCAGAGGAGACTTGAGGTACAGCTGCACGGCGTCCGCAGCTATTCTGTACTATCTTAGACTCTTATGTATTCGTGACACCAGTTTCGGGGTTTTTATTTGGATTTCGTCACTTATTAGTTTATTTACTTTATTTTAGACTAGTCAGTTTCTATATTGTCATCGTAATTGAAGTTTGTTAAAAATTGTTAATAATTACATCTAACGTTGGCTTGCCTAGCAAGTGAAATGTTAGGCGTCATCACGGTCCCGAAGGTGAGAATGTCGGGTCGTGACACTTGTCCTCTACAACAATCTCATTCCCCTCGACGATCTTTCAACTTTCTCTCTAGTTAGGTCTTTTATAAGTAGAGTCGACACGTTATCTTTTGACTTTACGTAGTCAGTTCCACTATAGAGCAATTGTCTATGGACATTATGTCTTTGTTGTAAGTGATGATATTTTTCGCTGGATTATCGTTTTGTATATATGTACGTACCAACAGTTTAGGCCAAAATTAAATATCTTCTAAGAACTTTTTGATCCGTTCAGCTTCTTCACCAACCTTGTCTAAAGATGTATACTCAGACTTTATTGTAGAGCGGGTAATACATGTTTGTTTGGATGATTCTTAAGTTATTGTTTCTCCACAAATAGTAAAAATGTATCCACTTATGAATTTAGTTTCATTTATCCGGTGATCCAATTTAAATCACTATACCCTAAATAATTGCAAGATACTTATTATAGTGCAAAGCAATATTTTAGATGTTCTTCAATATCATAAAACTCGTTTCATTACCATCTAATAATTTCGGTCGGGATTACTCATGCATCGACTTAGTTTATTTTTTGCACAAGCTATAATTGGTCATGTACTATTCATGATGTATATCAAACTTCCCAACACTTGAGCACAATTCAACTGAGACTTACTTTGAAGTTTGATCTTTATTCTTTGCAAGAGGAAGTTTTACATCAATCGATGTCTTTGCAACTTTGAAGCCCAAATACTCAAACTTTTCAAGTACCGTTTTAATGTAACGAGACTGAGACAATGCTAGACCTTGAGGAGTTTTATGGATATTGTTTCCCTCAATTACGTCGAAAACTCGTAAGTCTTCCTTATCATACTTACTAGTAAATATGCGCTTAATAGCATTTATATTAGCAATATCGTTACTCATCGTCAACATATAATTAACATATAAATAAATAACTACTACATAATTTGGAGTATTCTTAATATAGACACATTTATCATACTCATTAATCTTGAAACAGTTTGATAATATCTTATGATCAAGGTATATATGCCATTGTTTGGGTGCTTGTTTTAGTTTGTAAAAAGACTTAACAAGTCGGCATACATTGTTTTAAGAACCACAAATCTCTCGGGTTATTTCATGCAGATTTGTTCCTCCACATCAATCCGTAATCTTAAAGTTCAAATGGAAAAAATCTCTCAAGCTCTTAATTCTCGTCCTAAGGGTGCACTACCAAGTGACATGGTGTTGAACCTAAAGGGTGGTAGCAAAGCGGGGCATGCTATGGCGGTTATCACAAGAAGATGAAGAGGCAGGAATGCACCCACCTCAAGTGAAAGACGACTTTTGGATGATGACCAAGTGATACTAGAGGAGGAAATCCCAAACAATGTTGGTCAAGCAAATGATGAGGTTCGAATGGGCATTGATGCTAGTGTTGAAGAGACTCAAGATGAGGTGAACCCATCTAGGGAGAACATCATTGACATACCAGAGCCGGTAGTGAAAAGGGCCAAGGCACCATTGCCTAAGCCTCCACCTTCCTACCATCAAAGGCTTGTCAAGAAAAATGGCGAGAATCAAATCAAGACGTTCAGCCAAATGATGAGAGTCTTTCAATTAATGTGCCACTAGTAGAAACTTTGTAACAAATGCCCGGTTATGAAAAGATTATGAAAGATCTTGTGACCAAGAAGAGTCCAATGAATTTTGAAACTATCAAGGCCACTCATCAAGTGAGTGCAATTATTCATTCCATGGCTCCTAAGTTGGAGGATCCCGATGCTTTCATGATTCCTTGTGCAATTGGTAGTGCCAAGTTTGCTAAAGCTCTTTGTGATCTTGAGGCGAGTATCAATTTGATGCCCTATTTGGTTTTCAAAACTTTGCAAATTGGGAAACAAAGACACACATATATGAGGTTGCAAATGGCCGATCGTACCATTAAGAGGCCATTGGGAGTGATTGAGGATCTTTTGGTCTGGGTTGATAAGTTCATTCTCCTGACAGACTTTGTTATTATAGATTGTGAAGTTGATTATGAAGCGTCTATCATTCTTGGGACACTTTTCCTTGCTACGGGTAAGGCTCTTTATGATGTAGAAGCCAGAGAACTCGCTTCCCCGGTTGGTGATGAACAAGTCGTATTCCATGTGTGTAAGTCTATGCGGCAACCAAAGAGCAATGAGGTGTGCTCTTGTGTGGATTTGGTGACCGAAGATATTGTTGATGATACAAGTGTTACAATCAACGTTGGTGATATGTTGGAAGCCATTTTGCTCAATTTTGATGATGTTGAGATGGATGGTTCCATGGAGTGTGTGAATTCTTTGCAAGGAAATTATCTTTGGATCTTGAGAATTGGAAAACTCCTCCTACAAAGCCTTCTATTGAAGAGCCACCTACTTTGCAGTTGAAGCCATTCTCTCCACACCTTCGGTATGAATTTCTTGGACCTTGTTCTACTTTATCGGTTATTGTTTCCTCTTGTTTGACTAATGTGCAGGTTGATTCCACACTGGTAGTGTTGCAAAAGAGGAAGAAGGCTTGGTGGACTTTGGCAGATATTCGGAGTATAAGCCCCACATTTTCATGTATAAGATCAAGTTGGAGTATGGTGCTAAACCGTCCATTGAACATCAAAGAAGACTCAATTACGCTATGCAAGAAGTGGTCAAGAAGGAGATTATCAAGTGGTTGGATGTCGGGGTTGTCTACCCCATCTCCAATAGTTCATGGACCTCTCCAGTTCAATGTGTCCCAAAGAAGGGGGCATGACATTTCTTACCAATGATAAGAATGAGTTGATTCCAACAAGAACGGTGAACGGCGACTGGTTGGAGTGTTTGTATGGATTATCATAAGCTCAAAAAATTCACAAGGAAGGATCACTTTCCACTTCCTTTCTTGGACTAAATGCTAGACAGATATGTCTGTCGTGCTTTCTATTGTTTTCTTGATGGGTACTCGGACTGCAACCAAATTCCTATTGCTCCAGACGATCAAGAGAAAACAACCTTTACGTGTCCTTATGATACTTTTTCTTTCAAGAGGATGCCTTTTGGTTTGTGCAATGCGCCGGTGACTTTTGAATGGTGTTTGATGGCTATTCTTAGAGACATGGTAGAGGACTACCTTGATGTTTTCATGGATGACTTCTCGGTGGTTGAGGATTCTTTTAAGGATTGTCTTGCAAATTTGAACAAAGTGTTGGCTAGATGTGAAGAGACCAATTTGGTGCTCAATTGAGAGAAATGTCATTTCATGGTTGAGGAAGGCATTGCCCTTGGCCATAAAATCTCAAGGAATGGAATTGAAGTTGACAAGGAAAAGATTGTGGTGATTTCTAAGCTTCCACCCTCAACTTTGGTGAAGGGTGTGCGGAGTTACTTAGGCCATGCGGGTTTCTACCGGTGTTTTATCAAAGATTTTTCTAAAGTGGTGAACCCATTGTGTAAGTTCCTTGAGAAGGATGCCAAATTTCATTTCAATGATGATTGTTTGAGGGCTTTTGAACTATTGAAGCTCAAGTTGACAACCACTCCTATCATTACCACTCCAAATTAGAGTTTGCCTTTTGAACTCATGTGCAATGCAAGTGACGTAGCGGTTTGGACTGTTTTGGGGTAACGTATTAACAAGGTTTTTCATCCGGTTTACTATTCTAGTAAGAACATTAATAGTGCCCGAGTCAATAACACCATTACAAAAAAAGAGGTCCTTGCTACTGTGCTTGCAATTGAGAAGTTCCGCTCGTACATTATGGGTGCCAAACTAATTGTCCACACGAATCATGCGACACTTCGTTATCTTATGAGCAAAAAGGATTCTAAAGCGGTTGATGAGATGGCTACTCTTTTTGTAAGAATTTGATATTGATATTCAAGATAGGAAAGGTAGTGAAAACCAAGTGGCGAACCACTTGTCTCGTTTGGAGGAGGAGGGGAGGCCACATAATGGCCTTGAAATCAATGACTCTTTCCCCAATGAGAAAGTTTTGGAAATTTCAATGAAAGAGGTGTCCTGGTTTGCGAACTTGGCAAATTTTCTTGTGAGTGGAATCATTCCGGATGAGTTCTCTTTAAACCAAAGGAAGAAGCTCAAAAGAGATTGTCAAGATTATTATTGGGATGAACCATACCTTTTCCGGATTTGTACGGATGGGGTGATTAGAAGGTGTGTATCGGAAGAAGAGCAAGGAGATATTCTTGGTGCTTGTCATTCTTTGCCATATGGTGGTCATCATGGTGGAGCAAGAACCGCGGCCAAAGTTCTTAGTTGTGGCTTATATTGGCCTACTCTTTACAAGGATACAAGTGACTTAGTGAAACTATGTGATGAATGTCAGTGAGTCGGTGGAATCTCAAAGAAAAATGAGATGCCTCTCACAACCATCTTGGAGATTGATATTTTCAATGTTTGGGGCATTGACTTTATGAGCTCTTCTGGAAAAACTTACATCTTAGTCATGGTGGATTATGTTTCCAAATGGGTTGAGGCCATCGCCTTACCCAACAATGAGGCGAGAAGTGTAGTGGCTTTCTTGAAGAATAATATTTTTACAAGATTTGGTACTCCATGTGCAATCATAAGTGATAGGGGTCACACTTTTGCAACAAGGCTTTTGACAATTTACTTAGCAAGTATGGTGTTACTCACAAGGTCATGACTCCCTATCATCCAAAAGTAAGTGGTCAAGTGGAAGTCTCCAACCGGGAGATAAAGAGTATCTTGTCTAAAACAGTGAATACTAATCAGACGGATTGGTCCAAAAAGCTTGATGATGCGTTATGGGCTTATAGGATGGCTTACCAAAACACCTATCGAAATGTATCCATACAGGTTAGTGTTCAGGAAAACTTGTCATCTTCTGATGGAACTAGAGCACAAGGCAATGTCGCTTTAAAGAAATTAAATCTTGATGTGGATGTAGCCGCTAACTTGCGGGTTGCACACTTGAATTAGTTGGATAAATTCGGGTACCATGCATATGAGAGTTCATCCTCGTACAAAGAAAAGATGAAATATCTTCATGACAAATACATTTGGAACAAAGAGTTCAAGACCGGTGATCTTGTATTGTTGTTTAACTCAAGGTTGAGGATGTTTCCTAGGAAGCTCAAGTCCAAGTGGGGTGGTCTATTTGAAATTGTTGGCGTGACACATTTCAGTGCATTGGATTTGAAGAACAAGAACAGTAAAGTATTCGGAGTCAATGGTCACCGAGTGAAGCACTACTTGGTTAAAGTTGGAGAGAGCCACATGGTGGTGGTCATTTACTTCACTTGAAGTTGCTTAGACATTGCATTGTGCCGCGATGTTAAATCAGGCCCTTCTTGAGAGGCAACCCAAGTTCTTTTCATTTTTCTTTTGTAGTTAGGTGTTATTTGTTGTTTCTAACTTGATTTGAAATTTTCTACAAGGTTGAGTGTTGCATGCAAGAAGGGGGAGTGTAGAACAAAATGCGGACCGCATATTTTAATTGTGCGGCTATAGAAATAATTGTGCCATAGTAGAAGAGCTTGTGCGGCCGCAAATCTCACATGCAGACCGCACTTCTAGAAGCTCAACAATATGTCAAATTGCAAATTCTCTAAAGTTTTTCCCTGTCGTGGGGGCTAATTTGCGACCGCGAGAGGAACTATGCGGACCGCACTTGGAATTGTACGGCCGCACTCGGCCTGTTACCCTCTCAATAACTCTGAGTATAAATAGGAGTTTTACATTCATTTTACACTTTTGACCCACCTTAGAATCATTGTTTCTCTACAAGATTAAATAAGGACCCTCTACTGTCAAACACACCCACCCATCTGTGCTCACATGATCTAGTACACTCACTTCATCCGGTATGCTTCACGTCATGTTAATCTTTTGTGTTATTGTCATTTTAGAATTTTTAGCTTCTTTTTAGGCAATCTATTATTATATTCCATACATGTTTCCATGTGGGGTAGATCCTTATTGGGTAGTTGCTAATACATGATAAAATATATTGGGTTAGTTAAATTTTATGTGTATACCATGTTGCCATATTTATTTGAATAAGTAATTGCAAAATCTAAGTAAGAACACTAACTGCTCGTTAATATTAGAAATCTGCATTTGCACATGAATTTGTGTGGTCTGCAGTTGGTTAATTTTGGTAACTGGAGAAGGCTAGTGCATTCTGCAGCCGCACTTTTATTATGTGGACCACAGAATTCTTGGTGAGGCCGCATTTTGGGTCACTGCTATCAGAAACTTGTCTCTTGAAAGAATAACAGTGCGGACCGCGCTTATAATTCTGCGGACTGCAAATGAATTCTATGGCCACACTTTGGCCGTCGCACTATCTTCAGAGAGGAAGTGTCTGAGCCTCTAATCCTTCTTGTCAGAAGTGTGGCTTCGCACTTCTATTCTGCGGCCGCACATCATAAAAGTGTAGACCACAAAACCCATTTTCTATAGCATGTTCATCATGTTATAACCCTACTGTATCCATAATATTCTCCCTTGCTTACATGATTAACTGTGTTGAATGATGACTTGCAACTAACAATCCTCTTTGTTTTGATACAGACAATGGTTTGATCACGAGGCCGCGGCAAAACTGCCAAGGGTAGAGGAGAGTCTTCTAGGGGTCGAAGTAGAGGTTCCTTGCCCCTCAGTGTGCCCAAGACTATTCGGAAGAAAGCCACAACAGGCAAAGGGAGGGGTACAGACCTCTCTGAGTCTAGTTCTTATGCCATGTTTAGAGAGGCTTCCAAGGTCAACTTCGTGTCTATTCCGGAGGAGCAGTCCAAGCCACATAGGAGAATTAAGCCTCTAGATGTGCCTTCATCATCTCGCAGCACTTCCGAGGGTTTGGAAAGTGATAGCTAGGCTTCCAAGCCAGCTGCCCTAGTGTCTGGTGCACAGGATATTCCAGATGATGGGAGAGGGGGAGAAGGTATATCTACCGCGGTTGATCGGACAAAGAAGAAGGAAGCATGGGAAGATAGATTTGTGAGCTTGCCTGCCTTTACTGATTTTTAGATGTGATGATCATTGAGGTCATTGATATATAAACAGCAGTGTTTGTTGAAGGATCTTGATAGATACAACCTTGAAGTTTTGGAGCAGTTCAGGACAAGAAAGGGATGGATGTTATTTACTGAGAAGGTAGTAGATGTCAAGGAGCACCTTGTTCGTGAGTTTTATGCCAACATTTCACACATTTGAAAAGGGACAAAGGTGACCAAAATACGCAACCTCAAGGTGAAGTTTGATCAGCACACGCTGAACGCATACTTGGGAATTGAGGACGTGGAGCCAAAGGAGTACTTAGAGAAGTTGGCCTTGAAAGAGGAGGCCTAGCCATGGCTTGCTAAGATTTTAGCACCGGGACCACCTCCACCATGAATTACTGTTGGGGTACCTATTCTCTAGAGTACATTGAGCTTTGAGACAAAAGGTTGGTAAACCTTTGTGTGTAGCAGGCTTTACCCGTGCCAGAATGAGACCAACATGCTTGTTCCACATGTTGTTTTAGTGGCTTCTATCATGGTCGTGTACCCGATCAATGTGGGTGCCCTGATGTCGGCCAACATTTCTCTAGTGGTGCAGCAGACTAACACTACTTACCCCTTTACCAACACTATTACAGAGTACCTCACAGATGCAAAGGTAGTGCCCAAGCCATTTGATACAAAGGTAAAGCCTAAGAAGCTATTTGAGTGGTACTCGTTGTAGGATCCAAGCAACCCGAAGAAGAGTGCTCAGCTTTCTACTACTGTTGGCCAGTCTGATGAGCTGATAATGTTGGTTTCTGACACAGTTGATATTCCATCTACATCAGTTGAGCCCTCTACCAAGGCAGCAGCTTCTATGCCTGAGCCGCTAACTTCAGCTCCATCTTCAGCTCCATCTCCAGCTCCTTCTACAGTCTCGTCCACAGCTCCTAGGGCAGTCCCTACTCTGGTTCTGAGGCTGGTGCCCATGCCTACAGGCCCACTTTATACTCTACGAGTCTGTCAGACATTGGCAAGTCTAAACAACTGGATGCAGGCATCTACTTCAAAGACTTCTAAGATTTCTAGTACTATTACAAGGCAGTCATCCAAACAGGCACTGTGGGATTCCACTGAGCTTGATGAGATGCTACGCAAGATTTTGGAAACCCAGAAGGTGATTATGGACACTCTAGTACATCATGGTTCTATTGTTGAGGGCTTGACCAAGCAGGTCAAGAAGATGAGGAAAACTCGGGCCAGTAAGAAGCCAGTGGATAAGTTACGAGCTGAGGTGACCCGGCTAGCTACAGGTGGGAATTTGCCCTTTGATATAATGCTTGATCTGGACCAGACCACCAAAGATCCATCTGCACAGAATTTTCCCTAACGCAGTGCGTGTAATGTTCACCATTCTCAAATATGATGATGATATTCAGTTGGCTGAGCCAACAGAGGTTGATGCTGCTGGGTACACTGAGATGTCTAAGGATGCTTAAGGAGTTTCTTCGCCCTCTCTCCTTTTACTCTTATTTTATTAAGAATTGGGGACAATACTTATTTTTATTCGGGGGATGGAGTTTATTTTATGATACATTTGGACTGTAATAATTGGATGATTATGTTTCTTTTTATTTTATGTATCTTTAGTTAGTAATTGCTTTCATTAGCTTCTTCAATTGTTTACTTTTATTTTTGTTTTTGTTAGTAGCTTCTGTTTATGTTAGTAGTTTTTATATTTTTTGTAGTAGTGTGGATAATAAGCCTTTGGTTTTCTTAATGGCATCATTCTTTCCAAAGGTAGTCTTTTGTGTGAATCGGTTACTCTTCCCGAGGATGGATGGTGTGATAACTTTCTTAAGGGAATGAGTCTGTTTTTGTGCTTAGGTAACAATAACTGTAGTAGTAATGAATAAAAGCCCTAATCAAGTCATTCTCTAAAAATATTTATTCATTCTTCATTTGGCACCGACACACTTAACTGCGTGCTTATGGTTTGAAACAAGGTTTTTGGAAGAAAATAGCTCTAGTTAGTGGCTTTCACACTCTTGAGTTGACTTTGATAGTTATTGAGTGGTTGATTGGACCACAGTGATCTTTAACTTAAGTGTTGATTCTTGTTCTCGAAATTAATGAAAATGTGCAAACTGAAGGCATATTGGAGAATTGGACCTTAAAGGAAAATTCTAACTCAAACAGGAGTGTCCCAACTCATAAAGGCAAGAAGGAGTGCACCAGGCCAAAGTGCGGTCCACAAAAGGAATTCTGCGACCGCAGAAGAAAGTGCAGCCCGCATACTAAATGTGTAGCCGCAAAACATGGTCTCACTGACAAGAATTCAAATAGTATAGAGAATGTGCAAAACGACCAAGTGTAAAGCCTTGGAAAAAGTGCAGCCGCAGAAGAAAAAGTGCGGCTGCAGAAGCTGAAGTGCAGCCACAGATAGAATTGTGCGACTGCAGAATCTCTACACTTAATGGAGCTAAGAAAAATACGGACCGCACATGGAATTGTGCGGCCGTAGAACCTCCCGAATGGTATTTTTGTCAGCGAATTTTGGGCCACTATAAATAGACGGGAAATACGTTTTTAGGGAAAGTTTTGTAATAGTTTGAGCTGTAGCTGTTATATTTTACTGTTTTGGGTAATTAGTGACTATTTTGGGTTAATAATTAGTAGATTTATAAATTTAATCTTAGTTATGGCTTTAACTAGTTCTTCTTCTTTGTTTTCTTCAATTTCTACTACGAGTAGCTAGATTTTCTCTAAGGTTGTGACCCAACCCTAGTGTGTAAACCTTATGGGAGATTAATTTAATGCTTGTTTATGATTTGGTATTTATTATTTAATCATGTTCATGCACTAACAAAAAATTGGGCTAGTTAAGATTTTGGCTAGTCTAATTAAAGGGTGTAAACTAGAGATAGGGAAAATCCGACTTGAGCTCACACCAACTATTTGAGTTGATTCCCAATTGGGCTTGAGAAAGCCAATTTAGGTAAAACCACTCTATAACCGAGAGGTATTGAGTGGGTAATTTGGAGTTGAGAGTTATAATACACACCGATCACTAAAACAAGCATTAATGTGATTTACCTATTAGGTTAGCACCTAGGCAAAAGTCACATCCCTAGGCCTTTTACCCATTTGATAAAAACAACAAAAACAATTACTCGCTTTCTAGTTTTTTCTCCTTAGTTTAATCTTGTTAGTGTTAATTTTAGAAGTAGAAAACAAAATCACTTGTTTGGAAGCAAAATTGAGCTATTTTATTTACTCTCATCAAGTGTACACCCTAGTATCCATATTAAACTTCATGAGGAAATCGACCCCGACTCTTGTTGGGTACTATTCTTCCAACGACCATTTCCATTCACTATTGAGTGCAGATTAGACGTGGATCAACAGTCCGAGCGCACCATTCTGATATTGGAAGACATGTTTACGTTCCAGTGCTATGGATTTTGGAGGTTCATGGGATCAGTTTCTACTACGTGCGGATTTTGCCTACAACAACATCCATAAGTCAAGTATTCAAATTGTGTCGTACAAGGCATTATATGGGAGACGGTGTCGTTCGCCAATTGGTTGGTTTGAGCCCGGAGTGGCTAGTTTGTTGGGCATCGATTTGGTCTGTGATGCTATGGAAAAAGTTAAGGAGATTCAGGAGCGACTTCATATAGCTCAGTCCAGGCAGAAGAGTTATGGAAACCGTAAGGTTAAAGATGTAGCTTATATGGTGGGTGAGAAGGTTCTTCTCTGAGTGTCACCTATGGAGGGTGTGATGCAGTTTGGGAAGAATGACAAGTTGAGCCCGAGATTTATTGGCCCGTTTGAGATCTTGGAAAGAGTTGGGGAGGTTGCTTATAGGCTTGCATTGCCTCCTAGCCTAGCAAGGGTACATCCGGTATTTCACGTTTTCATGCTTCGGAAGTATCATGAGGACAACTCGCATGTTCTAGAATTCGGCATGGTTCATCTTAATGAAACTTTTTGCCTATGAAGAAGAGCCCGTGGCTATTTACGAGCGCAAACCACAATACAAAATATATGCTCGCTAGTCAAAGATAGTATACTTAATTTATCATCTCCACGGGGATTGGATCTAAACAATGTTCGAATAATATTTAGTTAATTACTATCCACGAAAATTAACACTTGATTAAATAACTATCAAATACGATTAACTACTAAAAATTAAGCACTTATCAATTGATCACGGAAGACAACAATTGAGCAACAAAGAAATATCAATGAGTGAAATAACGGTAATTGACTAGACAGGTGCAAGATAATTGACTCAGGATCCAATTCTTGGAGAAATTCACCCTATAATACTGTTGATTCTCACGAATTCACAAGATAACTAGATTATACTTGAAGTTAAGATACCTCTTTCAAGTAAACGTTAATTTCAGTAAATAATCCAATTGAAACACGGTGAACAATTACAACGAATAAAATGATGATTTTAGTCTAAAGGGTAACTTCTCATGAATATTTCCCTATTTTCTAATTTGATTGATAATTAAAGAGGTTCTTTCAATTACCTAGTTGAATCATAAATTTAAACTAGAGCATAAGATGTAAACAAATACAATATAAAGCTCCTCTTTTGATTAAGCAAAAGAATAAACAACTTCACAATACGATTTACAGCTCCATTAACTAATTCAACCAATAATCAAGAATCGAATTCCAAATCAAATTATCAATACATCATATATGTCAACACCCTAAGTGAAATTGCTTCCTAGGAATGGAAAGTTTTATCTCAATAAGGATTAAAGACATAGAAAGCATCAATGCAAATGATTCGATACAAACTCCCGTATTGCACTGATTGTTGGTTGAAGTCTTGATGAATTCTTGTGTCCCCATACGTTAGTTACTTCTTAAATTTTGCATAGTTCAAAAGTCCCTTCAAAAATGTATTTTTGGTGTATTTATACCGTGTAGAAGTGGTTCCGACGGAACTACCCTTTCCAAGTCGAAACAACAAAAAACTCTAAGAAAATTGAACAAGCGCGTCGCACCCGCAGTGAGCTTGTGGGATTTACAGAGAGCATTTTCTGACAGACTTTTCCCAGTTGCAGTGTCGCGCCGTGCCTTATGCGGTGCGATAGTACTTTTTTGCTTAGAGTGTTCTTTTTTTCTCAATTTGTGTTATCCAGACTTGGTCATCGACCCCGGAATGCGATCCTGGTTTAATTCCTTGGGCTTTGACTCGGTCTTCAAAGCTCCAATGTGTTCAATTCAGCTCCCAATTAACTTTTTAACTCGGGATCAATTCTTGGAAGGCATAAAACACATAATAAGTGCAAATCACCATCATTCAAGCTCAAAAAAAGTAAAATACAGTAATTAGAGTGCAAACTATGGCTAAAATACGAGTATCTAGCCTACCATCAACACCACACACTTAAACCACTGCTCATCCTCGAGCAATCAATTTGCACTTCACTTAGAGACGGCCTTTTCATCAAACAACTTTCTTAACACATCATGCCAATAATATTTAATGCAGACTAAGCACCTCATCATAACAACCTAGCCTCAAGACTCAACTCAAAAGCACCACGTATTTTTCATAACCTGCTCACTTACTCTAACACAGAGGTCAAAGACTTTACCTTTACTTCGCAAATCACGTGACATCAAATCAAAAATAGAGAATAGTTTCACACACAATAAAAATTCAAGAACTAATAGGAACTCAAGATAGAACAAATGTACTCACTATCAGAATTAAAATTCATATGCCACAAAAGATGTACCATAGGCTTGCCCGTAGTGTAATACTCTACTAATTGAGCTCATTCAGCCAAAGATCAAGTAGGACTTTATTTTGGTTGTAATTTTGGTTGTGGGGTGGGCAGGATGCAATTTGGATAATAGTGACTACACCTCTCTCAGCACTTTAATACATACAATTTCACCTTTTAAAACCTCACACTTGTGTTGAACCAAACTCCAACATTCACAATATAATAACATCAGCTCCCAATTTCTTTACGCACAAATAAGATAAGAGCTACCACTAGCAAGGAATCAACTTTTCCATTCTAATACATACACAAACTCTTTTTTTAAAACAACTTCATTTTTTTTAATTCCTTATAAGTGGCTCTCACAATGTTTTGAACAGTGCACCTTTCTCCATTTTTCTTAGTTCCACTCAAAAATCCAACTATGCCTTCACTTAACTTTAACAAGCTCATAACAATTTCATGTGCTCATGAGAGGTAAAAGGTTCAAACATAGAGTCAATTCAAATAAAAATGGGACAGACTTGTAGTATAGTAGCCAAAGAAAATAGGATTACAGGCTCAAATGGGCTAACTAAGATACACCTTAATTAGGTGGGTTAAAGGCATATATCTGGCTCAACAAAGAAATGCCATTATCACTTCCTAGACTGAACAAGACTGCTATTTCGCTTTGCAAATACACCGAAAAAGTTCTAGACATCAACTGACATGAACAGAATATCAATAATAACCTCACACATATTGGAAAATAACTCACTTAGGACCGGATCTATCCCGACTCTCTAGTCAAAGCAGTTAAGCATAATCAAAATTAAATAATTTAAGGCACTTATATATGAGTCAAGAGCTGAGCTTAGGTGTCACAACTAAGTCACTCACCACTCTCAAGGCATACACAATCAAGAAAAAATGCTCCTAAATAGCAACATGACCCACAAAATTTATTTTTATTCCTATAAAAAGAAACAAACAAACTACACTCGGTTCAAGTAAAACCCTTAAAAAAGAACCATGGCACAAAAGAATCAAGGGGAAATTATTACACTATCTAAGAAAATAAAAAAATAAAAGACATATTTTTGAATTTTTGATATTTTTATATTTTTCTCGTTCGACTTCAAATCCCTCAAGAAGCCAGTCGACGAAATCTATCGCCGGGAAGAGTCGAAATTAAACAACTATAATTACCAACTATTACATACCGAATAGAATTCAGAGTTATAATTACAGGCCACAATGCCTAATAAAGCAAGAAACAAATCAAACAAAACTAAATGGAAAATAGAAAACAAACAAATACAAGAAAATAGGAGCACCCCTCACCTATGAGACTGCATTGTCCCCAATGCAAAATAGTAAAACAAGAGTGAAAAAGGTGACGCCCTGAGGCCCTTGGTCTAATCATCATCAGCACCTTCGAAGGTGCGCAAGTACTCCTCATCATCAAAAGGTACAGAGTTCATGTCCTCATCCGATGGCAGCTTTCCTCCCTCGGCCAAGCCCAACCACTGCTAAGTAACAGTAGATAGAGGATGATCCTGCTGCAGCTCCTCCAAGTCAGTCTCCCCTATAGTAGTGTGAAGGCGCATATCAACAAACAACAGCTGTAGTGTCTCCTCGACACGAACTAACCTCTGGTCCACAAGAACAACAGCAGTAGGGGGGTCTATCACGGTTGTGACATCAAAGGCCTTAGTAGGATGTGGCATGGGGATCGTCCTATTATAATGAAACTCCTCCTCAATGTGGTGTGTCCACAGCAGCCGAGTGATCATACTCGGGTAATAGAGGCAGCGAGCCCTAAATGGGCGCGCTCGAGCCATGTTCTTAAGCATGATCTTGCTGAGATCGAACTTCATTCTGGTTAGGAAGGCATAAATCAGACACACCTTCACCTTTGAGACATCAGTGTTGCTCCGGGTTGGTATAATCTTGGCATTGATCAGCCGTAAAAGAACCCTGGCGGGACACTGGAATCTGCTCTTCTTTATATCTTTGTGGTATGCATTGGCATCCCATATCCACAAGGCAAGAGATTAGCTCCACACAGCTGGCCGAAGATCCAAATAGTTGAGATGATGAAGTAACCTCTAGAACAGCTTATGAGAGTGCTCTGTGAACCCCATAATCCCTATAATTTGATCAATCACCAACGAGGAAAAGGGGATCATCTTGCCTTGCACCTACACCTCATACACAACATCCAAACTGGCCTTAGGCTGCTAGTTGGCATAAAACTTCTTCACTAGGTTCGAGTTTGCCGCATCAGCGGGATGAAACAAACTCTCAAAGCCTAGTGCCTGAATGTTGTTGTAGATCAAATTGTATTTTCGGGACAGCTTTCCATCATCTATAGCTACCTCAGGGTCAGGGTTCACCGCAGGAACAAAGGTCTTGTACCAATATCGGGCATGAGCTGGGATAGACCGAATGCCAAATTTGCACCCTGAGACCATGTCAGCATCCGGGTCAATGTTCCATCTCCTCTTCCGCTGGGGTGGGGGGTGGTGCCCCGCCTACCTCCTCTCTGACTGCTAGATGCAACCCCAGAAGAAGCGATGTTCGCATGCTTACTGGGTTGGCGAGCTATTATACCTGCACAAGACGAACAAAATTAGCCACAACACTTAGAACAAAAATCAAGACCAAATGGGGTGACCACCCCATAGTTATGCCATTAGAATGTTTACAAGTACACTGTACACTGGGAACTCAGACTACCCCTTTAAAATCACGTCACAAATAATCATTAACCCTCTCAACCCCAGAACTAATATTACAACAATACACCCAATAATTACACTATACTATTATAAATTACAAAAGCAAGAAGCTAAACTAGTAACTAAGAAAATAAAATTAAGAACTTATACTACACAAGATTATAGCATGAATCGGACATCACAATGGCAACTAGTGAACCAATGGGGTGAGTAATCGATTAGCACTCGCGGCTAACACTTCACAAATTCTTAAAATAAAAATATGACTGCCCACCACACACTTATCATCTATCCTCACTTCATTACAACTCAATTAGCTTCTAAATTAGCAATGAAAGACACAATTTATATCACCGGAGATTTTATCAAACACATTGTAGGCATTATTTGCACCATAGAATTTCAACTAAAATTGGGATACAATCACCACACAAATATACCACTCACACTATCCAATACAACCACAACATCACCAAATCATAGCAATAGCACAAAGTGCTTCAAATTCAACAAAATAACCTCAAATGTTCGGCCATCATACACCCCCAACAAAAAAGTCATCCCAAAATTATTTCAATATTAACATTGTATACTACAAACCCTCCACAAGCATACGTGCTAACAAAATCCCACCATAAACAAGCCCAATCCCGGACATAATGAGAGAAATAACAAAAAGAATTGTCAAACACAATACTACCTAGGGTTAGAGAAAACTAAACTAAAACTACCTAAATACTACACATAAACACCATGAGAAAGAGAAGAGATGAGAAAAAAGAACTTACCTTGAGGGGGAATGAAGATGGAGGGAATGGACTTGAGAAGAAATCAAAGAAAAGTGAAGAGTTAGTTGTGGGTTTGTGGGGTGTGAGAGAAATGAGAATAAAAGAATGGGAAAAGAAGGGAAAAGGGACGGGGGGCTGAGCAGAAAAAAGGTTGTGGTTTAAAAAACAAATTTAGTCAATGGCCAGATTTTTTACACTACCGCGCGCGCTACGGTAGTGAGGATTTATAGAGGGATAGGTATTTTGTTAGAGGCCCATGTTTGGCCTGGCGCAGCGTAGGGCACGGTGCCCCACGCAGTGCGCTAGGCAAAAATTCTAAGAGTTCGACACTTTTTCACTTTTAGCTCACAATTTGCACCCAACTCTATTATATAACTATTTTGTGTCTAATTCATGCTCATACCTGTCCAAACAAATATCAAAACTCTTAAACTCTAATAATCCTAATCTACAATCATATAAACTACTCTACAATGCAAGAAAAAGTGTTAAAAGTAGTTCTGAGTTATAGTCGTCAACTTGACTCCATCACTTAGGCTCATTTGATCACGATGCTAGAGAATTACTTGTCAAATCTTCCAACAAGGAACGATTTCAACCTGTGCCCATTCATCTTAAAGCTCTAATTCCCTTTCTCATCCTGAATTTCAATTGCGCCATACGGTAAGATATGTTTCACCATATACAGACCTGTCCATCTTGACTTGAATTTTTCGGGGAATAACCTAAGTCTACTGTTGTATAGAAATACTTTGTCTCCTTCATGAAACTTCATTGTCTTAATGTTGCGGCCGAACTCTCATGCAAGTATACGCAGTCGTAAAGTAATAAAGTGACTAAAAGCTTGGTGTCGAACCCACGAATACTTGTGATTAACTATGAACTAAATTAGACTATCCTAATTATCTAAATCAAGATTAAACCCCAAGTGTTTGATTATAAACTAATTAAACTAAAAATAAAAATAAATAGTGAACTCTAAATAAAGGAAAATCAGATTTTTATGTTATCAATGCGGTGAAATGGGCTATCTAACAATCATATTGTATTCATCAATTGAATTGACTAATTAATTTGTGTGATTTATTGGTTGACAGGGTTAATATTGCTCATAAGAAGCTATCGATATCTTACTCGCCTATTCAAGCTAACCTAACGCCTATATATCTATAAAGTTAGAATAAACAAGAATGCATATATAATTCCCGTATAATATCCAAGCAAGGCAATTAGCATATGTCTATTCTAACCACGAATCCATTCTCCGATGTCTGGGTTCAAGAACTTGCTCTACTCAATACTATATGCAATCTAGAATTTTTACTTTCGAATTCAACTCTTGATTCGTAGATAGTATTTAATTGATGATCAAACAATCAAATAATTAAGCGCAGGATTGAATAAATAAACTAATACGATAAACTAAGAAATCAAAATAAATATTCGAATAATAATAGTCATTAAAGAACCACAATCCTAGAACGTGAAGTTTAGCTCCACATAGACATGGAAGCCAAACAACAAATCATACAAAATTCTTATGAGCCATATTAACCCCGTCAACCAATAAACTAAATAAATTAATTAGTCAATTAAATTGAAGAATACAATACAATTATTTGATAGTCCATGACCCTAGATCGTTTTCATTGCATTGATAACATAAAAATCTGATTTTCCTTTGTTCATAGTTCTCTATTTGTTTTTCTTTTTAGTTTAATTAGTTTAGATTTAAATACTTTGGGTTTAATCCTTTAGATAATTAGGATAGTCTAAATTAGTTTATAGTTAATCACAAGTACTCGTGCGTTTGACATCAGACGTTTAGTCACTTTATTACTTGACGACCGTGTATACTTACGTGTGCGTTCGCCCCCAATAAATTTTTTGTGATGTTGTCGGGGACATAGAATTTGCTGTTTTTCTAGATTAGACTTTTACTTTATCTGTACAAGTTTTTTTTTTGTAAATATTTTTATTTTTATAATTATTTGATTTTTCTCTTAGTGTGTTTCTAATTCTCTTAGCATGATATCTGGGGATGAAATATACGGAGATAAGGTTATTGATGAAGACGCTTGGTTGACGGAAGACTTTTATGGCCCGTATTTTTGTGCTTGTTGTGGCCTAACTTCTTGGAAATTTTAATTTGAATATGGGAGTAAGGGTTGGTATTGGGATGGGTATTCTCGATTAAGGGAATATGCAGAACGACGTTGTCTTCAAACAACCTTGGTGAATAATTGGTCTAAGGAGAGAGAGTTGATCTTGCACATAAAATTGGCAGTTGTGGCTTGGTTGTGCATAACTCGGATGCAGATTTGAGTGTAAAGGTTGATTCGTGTAATGCCCAATGATTTAATGATGAGTTGTGTTAAGCTGAAAAAAAATCTTATAGACCAAATTAGGGAGCTAAAACAAGAATACCAATCATTAGACCATATTTTTCTAGATGATACCAATAATGAGAAGAGTGCTCTAGAGTCATGTGAGAGTACTTTTGGAGACTTGAGTATGTGTATATATGGGGATGTAAATAGTAGTAAACTTCATGAGTTAGGGTGCATTTGGCCTCATTCCAATCATTTTTCACATTGTGTTTAGATAGTAAAATAGTAATAGAGCCATCTGAGCCTTTGGGGAAGTCAAAGGGTGAGGATGAGAGTACCTATATTCTTGAATTTGTTGTGCCAAAAAGCAATAATTACATTCCTCATCTAAACGCAGAGAAGTGTAGAGTAAACAAATTATTACTTGGCCTGGTTATCTTTGTAGCCCCACCAAAGGAGCATAGCCGCAGACTGGATGCACTGTTAGGGGTATAATTCGTAAGTTCAAGGTGGAGAAAAAAGTGGTTCATGTCGTGCCGCGACATTAAATTAAGCGCTTGTTGGGAGGCAACCCAACTTTACTACTTTCTTTTATTTATATTTATTTTTGTTTATTTTATTTTTCTATTATTTTTGTAGTGTTATTTTATTTTGTAGGATTATGAGCATAGAAGAATGCCACTGAAGTGTGCAAAAGTGAGCGAGATGGTTGAAACTAGTGTGAGGTACCCGCATAAAGGACTATTCTTGGGAGAAGTCTAAGTACCCCGTAAACTGCTATTGCTTCGACCTTTAACCTTCCAGGGAGTTTTTTGTCCACCCTTATTATTTTTGCCTTATTTGTGCATTGGGAATACTGCACTCTTTTAAGTGTGGGGTGGTAAAATTCCTCTAGATAATTAGTAGTAGTATGTTAGTAAAAACTCTTAACTTCTTATTTTGAGTTTAGCTTCTTATTTTTGTTTTTGTAGTAGTGTAGTATTTTAGTAGTAGTTTTATTAACTTATTTATTTTTTAATATGGAAAATCAAAAAACAAATCAGAAAATTTGGACTTTTTCGGATGATGGATCTCCTTGACAGCTTTTTTGAGTGATTAAAGCCTAGATAAAAAAATCCAAAAATATGTCTTTTAATTTTTCTTAGATAGTAATAATCCCCCGTGGTTTTTCTTTGTACTTTTATTCTTTTTTATGGGATATAGTTTGAACCAAGTAGTAATAGTTTTTTATATTTAGAGTAGATTAGGTGTAGGAAATAAAATGGAGGAAGAAAGATGAGATGAACCTAGGCGTCTTTGACTTGTTTGATAGTAGCATAATTAGGCCGGAGCATGTGTAGTATCTTCCTTATATTTTGAAATTGTCTATGATGCCTTTATAGATTGGATAACATGTCTTGTGACACATATGTCTCATTTTCTTGACTATTGTTCACTTTGTGCTTGATGCTTAATATCTCGTTGCTTTGTGAATACTTGCATTAATTTGAGAGTCAGAATGGTACCATCCTTAGTGAATCATGTGCCATGTGTGGTGAGATTTTGTGTATTCCATGTATTATACTTGTGTCTAGAACTTGCCCAGTATGTGAGTCGAAGCGAAATTTTAGGTGATGCTCGGTTTGAGAAATGATTTTAGGCTTTCTTTGATCTTTTTGAGCTTTATTTTTTACCATAAATAAAATTTATCCCTAGTTAAGTCTTTTTGAGACTATAGACTTTTATTTGGCACCCACATTACGAGCCTATGCCATTTTGTCCATAATTAATATTTTTGATCCTTTTACCTCAAAAACACTTTAATTGTAAAATAAGCACTAAAAGAAGTAAGAAGGGACTAAGTGTGAGGTGATTTTTAAGTGGAATCAATGAAAAAAGGAAAGATGCACTTGTTTCGTAAACAAATACGCCACTAGTAAAAATTGCAAAAGAGAAAAAGAAAAAAAATATAGATGAATAAATATCTTATTTTTGCTAGTGGGGAGTGTAAATTAAGATAATGCTTAAAGAAAGAGTGAACATTGTTTGGGATTATTTTGTTTGTGAATTGAAGTTGGGATTGAAGAATTTATGCTTAAAATTAATTTTATGATGTGTTAAAGTTCTTATGAGGGTGAGTCACTATTCGTAAATATATCCTACCCGTCTCTTAGCATACATTACAATCATGCAAAAGTCCAAACTGAGTTTAGATCGAGCGAGCCCACATTAGTAGAGATTTACATTATGGACACGCCTATAGTACCAATTGCATGCACGTGACCTCTTTTTGTGAGAGAGCGATATTTTTTTGTATATGTGAGCCCTTAAAATATATTTGAGCATTTGATTTGAATGTGTAGATTCAACTTATTCTCTTGTTCTTGTTGTGAGGGCACATGGTTTCATGAAGGATAGGTAACATTATTATATTTCTTTATGATGTTGGGTGTTCAAGCCATGAGTGTATTGTGATATTGAGTTGATTTTTGGGGCTAGGATTGTTATGAGCACGTTGTCTTTGTTGTGAATATTTTTGAAGAATGGCATAAGTAAACGGAAGTGTAAGTGATTAAATATTCTACAATTCAAATGTTGCTATCAACCATGGCCATTGTTGTAGTGTGCGTCAAATGTGTAAATATATAGTGCTCAAGAATAGTGTGAATTGTTGGTTGACTCGAGGAAGAGCAAGAGTTTAAGTGTGGGGTGGTAATGTTCGGCTAAAAAAATGATATATTTAACCTTTGTTGCCTCGTATTCTAATACTTTTAATCATATTTTGAGTATTAATTATAATATTTTATGCTTAATATTATATTTTAACTATGCAAAAATATAGCGATGTGAAGGTGAAAAGATTTGAAGTAAAATTAAATAAAATGCGAAAGAAAAAGAAAGAAAATTAAAAGAATAGAAAATAAAGAGACAAAGGGGGACACCCTTTGATGTTTGTCCCCCAAAGTAGAAGACAAGAAAAAAGTTTATACAATTCAAATAATGAGGCAAAGTTAAAGAGAACATACCTGGCACAAGGAATTTGAAGGCAAAAACTCACTTGATTCAGCGCCAGGGCCACAGCGATGAGCTGCCCTGGATGCTGGGTGATGGGACACTCTCCTATTTTGCTAAATATAAGATTTTGACGGCCTTACATACCCCCAACTCATATAAAAAGAAGTCTTAACCTATTTTGGAGGGGATGGCGTTTTCGAAAGGAACTTTTAACGAAGGGAAAGCACGGAGTCACCGTAGAGGCCATGTTTCATCGTTTCTTCCACCAAACTTAGTAAATTTTATATTTCAAGCTAAGCTAACGCCTATATGTCTATAGAGTTAGAATCAACGAGAATGCATTTACAATTCTCGTATAATAACCAAGTAAGGCAATTAGTATGTATATCCTAACCACGAATCCATTCCCTGATGCCCGGGTTCAAAATATTGCTCTACTCAATCCTATATGCAATCTAGAATTTTTACTTTCGAGTTGAACTCTAGATTCGTAGATAGTATTTAATTGGTGATCAAGCAATAGAATAATTAAGCACATGACTGAATAAATAAACCAAAACGATAAACTAAGAAATCAAAATCAATATTCGAATAACAATAGTCATGAAAGAACCACAACCCTAGAATATCACTTAATCATTTTTAGTTAAACATCACTTAATCAAACAATCATGCTACCTCTTTGTCTTCTCCTTAAAAATTCGTGCATTTTCATATGCGTCCAGTCTAAACTCCTCCAATTCATTCATCTGCAACAACTTGTGTTCACCTGCAAGACTAAGATCAAGATTAAGCAACTTAATTGCCCAAAAAGCTTTATGTTCTATCTCTATATGTAGGTGAAACGATATTCCGTGCACTAACTTGAATGCTGAAGTCCCTGCGGTTTTTCTGAACGCAATTCTATATGCCCATAGAGCTTCATCCAACTTTACAAACAAATCCTTATGAGAAGCACTAACCAATTTTTCAAGAATTCATTTAAGCCCACGGTTAGGTACTTCAACTTGCCCACTAGTTTGGGCATGGTACGGGATTCATATTTTGTGCGTGACTCCATACTTGGATAGAAGCGTAGCAAACTGCTTGTTCATTAATAAGACCCATTGTCATTGATGCTCACTCGAGGTGTCCCAAAGCAGGTAAAGATGTTTTCCGTAAGAACCCACACACCATCCGAGCATCATTGGTCTTAGTAGGGATTGCTTAGACCCATTTTGATACATAGTCAACGGCTACTAGGAGATACTCATAAGAATGAGACGATGGGAACGGCCTCACGAAGTCAATGCCCCAAACATCAAAAGTTTCACATACTAGAATTGAGTTTAGCGGCATCTCATCCCTCTTGCTAATATTACCTGCCCTTTGACACTTGTCACATACATCTACATACACCCGTGCATCTTTGTTCAAAGTAGGCCAATAGAAACCGTCTTCCATGACCTTTGTTGCAGTGCAATTTCTACCATAGTGTCCTCCAGCTTCTCCATCATGGCAATGAGACAAAATGCTTGCCATCTCTCCTTCAAGTACACATCTTCGTATCACACCATCTGCACACAATTTAAACAAGAAGGGGTCATTTAAAAAATAACTTCTTACCTCATCTTGAAGCTTCCTTATTTGATCACGAGTATGCGGCAACCATCCACGAGCAAAAAAGTTGGCTACATCAGCATATCAAGACAGTCTTTCAGAGACCGCAACAATGGAGAAGATCTGCTCATCAGGGAACTCTTTCCTTATTTTTATTGTCTCAACCAGAGGTCTCTCAAGTCGAGATAGATGATATGCAACTTGATTTTTGTTGTCCTTCCTATCATTGATCTCAAGATAAAATTCTTGGAGCAACAAAACCCACTGCATCAGACGCGGCTTGGATTCTTTCTTACTCAACAAATATTTCAAAGCTGAGTGGCCAGTATGCACAATCACTTTACTGCCCACAAGATATGATCTAAGCAAAGACCACAACAAAGAACTCTTTCCCAGTAGTAGCATAGTTCATTTGAGCATCGTTCAATATTCCACTTGCATAATAGATGAGCCTAAACATTTTGTCCTACCTTTGCCCCAGAACTACCCCACAGCTATATCACTAGCAACACACATTATTTCGAATGGCTGGCTCCAATCAGGTGTTACCATAATTGGGGCACTAATAACTTTTTCCTTTATCAATTTGAATGCCCTTAGGCACTCCATAACAAACACAAACTTGACATATTTCGCTAGCAATGCAGTCAACGGCCTCGTAATGCTGGAGAAGTTTTTGATGAACCTTTTATAAAACCCAGCATGTCCTAAGAATCTCCTTATGCTCTTCACAAAAGTTGGTGGAGGAAGTCTAGCAATTACAGCAACTTTTTCTCGGTCTCAATACCATGTGCAGTCACTTTATGGCCTAGAACGATTCCCCCTTTCACCATGAAGTGGCATTTCTCCAAGTTAAGAACCAGGTGAATGGCTTCGCAACGTTCAAGCACAAGCTCCAAACTTTTCAAACATTCATCAAAATCATCACCAAATAGAGTGAAATAATCCATGAATACCTCTAGACACTTCCCGTTTAGATCGGTGAATATGGACATCATGCACCTCTGAAAAGTGGTCGGTGCATTACCCAACCCAAATGGCTTCCTCCTGTAAGCAAATATACCTATAGAGCAAGTGAAAGTAGTCTTGTCAAAATCTTCTGGGGCAATGGGTATCTGACTGTAGCCTGAATACCCATCTATGAAATAGTAACAACCATGTCCGGCCACTTTCTCAAGCATCTGATCAATAAAGGGGAGTGGGAAGTGGTCTTTTCTTGTTGTATTATTCAGTCTCTTATAATCAATGCATATTCCCTACCCTGTGACTATTCTGGTGGGATCAATTCATTGTCTTCATTCTTCACCATTGTTATGCCCCCTTCGTAGGTACAACTTGTACAAGACTGGTCCATTGGCTATCAGAGATGGGGAAAATCACTCCCGTATCCAACAACTTGATAATTTTCTTGTGCACTACCTCCTCCAGAGTTTTATTCAGCTTGCGTTGGGGATGCACCGTTGGCTTGCTATTTTCTTCCAGTAAAATTTCGTGCATGCAGATGGCTGGACTGATTCCTTGAATGTCAGTTGTGGTCCAGCCAATGTCCTTCTTGTACTTTCTCAACATCTCCACCATATTTTGTTCATGTGCACCTGTCAAGTAAGTAAAAATAATTACAAGAAGATTGTTAGTTTCAATAAAAACATATTTCAAGTGAGTAGGGAGGACCTTCAATTCTACACTAGTCTTTGAAGCCCCTTTTTTGAGTTCCTCCTCATCAACAACTTGATCCCCAATCTCAAGAACTTCAGCCTCTTTCTTTATTTCAGGATCATCATCCTCCATTGTGCTAGACTGAGTAATACACCTCTGAAGACTATTCTCCACAAGCTTGTCAAACTTATAATTTTCAGCCAACTCCCCAACAACATCAAGCTTGAAACAGGAGTAAGCAGATGCCTCATCACTTGGGTATTTCATCATTTTGTTAATCTACACTACCACTTTGTCGTTCCCCACTCTAAGCATAAGTTGCCCCTTGTAGATATCAAGGATTACTCTGCCTATAAATAGAAAAGGCCTCTCTAGAATTAGAATCACCTCCTTGTTCACTTTCATATCCACCACAATAAAATCTACACGGAACACAAACTTGTCCACCCGTACTAGAATATCCTCGATAATTCCTTCAGGCAACATGGTGGTCTGCTCAGCCAGTTGTAGGGACAATGGTATAGATTTGATCATTACAAGCTCCCCTTCTAGTTTCCTGAACATAGACGCAGGCATTATATTTATAGAAGAACCAGAATCATAGAGGTCCTTGTCGAATTTCTCACTCCACAACGAGCATGGTATGGTGGAACTTCCCGGGTCCCACATATTTGAGGAATTTCATTTAGTAATATGGCACTGCAGTGGGCATTCATTTTGACCATTGTTGTCTCTTCTAATTTCCTCTTGTTGGAAATAATTTCCTTTAAGAACTTAGCATAAGAAGGCATATGAGTGAGAACCTATGTGAATGGAATATTCACATAAAGTTGCTTCAGCATCTCCAAGAACAACCCAAAGCACTTGTCTGTGGTCTTCAATCTCCTTTTGTACCCAACTACTCTGACCTTTCTGTTATTCACTCTTTTGCTCCTCCATTGTGTCAGTTTGCTTGCTTACCACTTCGGATTTAGTTTTCACAACTAGTTCAGCCAATGTTTTGTCGCTTCTCAAAGATACAATTTTGATTATTTTTTTTGGATACTTTTTTGTGCCAGAGGGTAGAGTCCCACGAGCCCTCTCAGATAATAAGTTTATAATTTGCCCCATCTATCTTTCTAAATTCTGGATGGTTGTGCCTTGTTCCCGGATGGCAGTGCTCTAAGTCTCAAATTTCTCATCTGATTTATTTATTGACACCTTTATGAGATTTCTCATACTAGATTGATTTCACGATTGTGGTTGGTATTGCTGGTACTGCTGCCTCGGTTGGTTCTAAAAACCTGGAGGTCCTTGACCATGGGTTCTAGGATTATTTTACTGCCACGAGTTCAAACTTCCACTACGTGAACTCCAAGAGAAACCTGGATCTCTTTGTCCCATAGAATTTTAGTTGTTTTCACCTTGGTAGTTTCCTCTATTATAGTTCCCCACATCGTTAACTTCCTAAGCTGAATCTTAACACTTATTTGTCGGGTGACCCATTCAACAAAAGTAACATACTGCTTGAGGTTCACTCTGTACCTTGGCTAAGGTCAATTTTCTTATCTCTTTTGCCATGATGTCTAGTTAGGCTTGCATTGATGTGCTAGATTCCACCTGGTGAACCCTAATAGATTTTCTTCTATCATTACTCTCAGCAGGCCATTGGTTAGTATCCTCAGACAATTCATCAAGGATTGAGACAATGTCCTCTGGATTTCTCTTCATTAATGGACCTCCAACTGCATTACTCTAAGTTCATCGTGAGGAAGGTATCAGTCCATCCCAATAGTCATGTAGTTGCATCCACAACTTGATTCCATTATGCTAACATCTTCTCGCTATCTCCTTGAATCTTTCCCAAGCTTCGATGATTGTTTCTGTGTCCTTATGGAAGATATGGATTTCCCGTCTGCATTTTCCTGTTTTTGCAAATAATATTGCCGCAAATCTTGATATATTTTGGTGGCACCCGGATGAACAGAATACCGGGAACTATGGGCCTCTTCAAGAATTAACTCACGAAGCCCATCCATATTAGGCACACAGATACGACCATGCATCTGCAAAACTCCATCATATCCCACAGCAACCTGCTTGGCACTACCGTGCCGCACCGTGTCCTTAAGGACAAGCAAATGGGGATCATCATATTGTCACTCTATGATGCACTCATACAAGGAAGCCCGAGCGACTGTGCAAGCTAGAATTTGACTGGACTCTGAAATATCTAACCTCATGAACTGATTGGATAAAGTCTAAACATATGCAGCTAACGGCCTCTCACCAATCGGAATAAACGCAAGGCTGCCCATACTCACAGCCTTTCTACTCCAATCATCGGCCACCACATTGGCCTTTCTGGGGTGATATGAAATGGTGATATCATAGTCTTTCAACAGCTCCAACCATCTTCTCTGCCTAAAATTGAGATTTTTTTATTTGAACAGATATTGTAGGCTACGATGATCAGTAAATACCTCACACAAGACATCGTAAAGGTAATGCCTCCAAATCTTCAGTGCATGAACAATGGCTGCCAATTCTAGGTCATGAACAAGATAATTCTTCTCATGAACTTTCAACTGTCGTGATGCATATGCAATCACCCTTCCATATTGCATTAATACTGTACCAAGCCCAATGCGAGATGCATCATAATACACCGTATAAGATCCTAAACTTGTGGGAAATACCAACACTGGCACCGTAGTCAAAGCAGTCTTGAGATTCTGAAAGCTAAACTCATACTCGTCTGACCATCTGAATGGGGAACCTTTCTGGGTCAATTTGGTCAGTGGGGATGCTATAGATGAAAACCCCTCTACAAATCGGTGATAATAACCTACCAAACCCAGAAAACTTCGAATCTCTGTAGCTGAAGTACATCTAGACCAATTCTGAACTGCCTCAATTTTCTTAGGATCTACTTTTATGCCTTCAGCCGATACAACATGACCCAAAAAGGCAACTGAGTCTAACCAAAATTCACATTTTGAAAATCTGGCATATAAATGATTATTTTTCAAAGTCTGAAGCACAATCCGAAGATGTTGCTCATGCTCCTCTCGACTGCTGGAGTAAATTAAGATATTATCAATGAATACAACCATGAAAGAATCCTAATAGGGCTTGAATACCCGGTTCATCAAATTCATAAATGCTGATGGGGCATTTGTTAGCCCAAATGACATCACTAGGAATTTGTAGTGCCCATACCGTATCCGAAAAGTTGTCTTAGGGACATCGGATGCCCTAATCTTCAACTGATGGTAACGAGACTCAAATCGATCTTTAAAAACACCTTGGAACCCTGAAGATGATCGAATAAGTCATCAATTCTTGGCAACAGATACTTGTTCTTGATAGTAGCCATGTTTAACTGTCGATAATCTATACACATCCGCATTGAACCATCTTTCTTCTTTACAAATAACACTGGTGCACCTCAAGGCGAGACGCTAGTCTAATGAATCCATGATCAAGCAAATCTTGTAACTGCTCCTTCTATTCTTTTAGTTCCAGCGGGGCCATACGGTATGGTGGAATAGAAATGGGCTGGGTACCCAGAGCCAAATCAATACAGAAGTTAATATCTCTGCCGAGTGGCATCCCCAGCAAATCTCCAGGAAATACATCTGAAAACTCACGGACAACTAGGACTGAATCCATATAAGGAACATCCACACTAGGATCGCGAATATAAGCCAAATAAGCTAGACACCCCTTCTCGACCATATCACGTAAGAGATAACCTTGCTGGTGGAATCGCCAGGAGTCCCTTTCCACTCTATTTGAGATAACCCCAGTATGGCTAAGGTCACCGTTTTGGCGTGATAGTCCAATACAGCATGATAAGGTTACATCAAATCAATTCCCAAGATAACACCAAAATCTACCATATCAAGAAGTAGAAGATCCATGTTACTCTCAAGGCTCCTAATAGTAACCACACACGAACGATAGACATGATCTACCACAACAGAATCTCCCACCGGTGTGGACACACACACAGAAGCACTCAGAGAATCACGAGGCATAACCAAATATGAAGCAAAGTAGGAGGACACAGATGAATAAGTAGATCCTAGATCAAATAGAACTGAAGCATCTCTGTGGCAAACTGGAACAATACCTGTGATTATGACATCTGATGACTCGGCCTCAGGACTAGCTGGAAAAGCATAAAATTAGGGTTGGGCCCCACCACTCGAAGTTGTATCTCTAGGACGGCCTCTAACTGGCTGGCATCCACCTTTAACAACCTAACCTCCACCTCTAATTGTCAGACCCATGCCCCTAGCTAGCTGGGTGGGCGGTGAAGAAACTGGTGCCGATATGATGGCATGAGAATCCTGCTGAGATATATTGCTCGACAACCTAGGGCAATATCTCCTGATGTGACCAATGTTCCCACATGGATAACACCCATCCTGTTGTTGTGGCTGCTAAAGCTGAAGCTGACCCGAACGGGCCGGATAACCGTTATAGTGACTTTGGAGCGGTGGTGCACTGATGGGAGCTGAATGTGCACTAAATGTTTGCTGCCCAGAGTACGTCATAATAGGACTGTGACTCCCTAAAGCACCGTGAGATGCCTAAAGTGCTGAATAAAATGGCTCAGGAGGATGGCCCCTACCATAAGTACCCATGCCTCCAGATGAGGCGCCTCTGAAATTACCGGAATGACGACGCCTCTTATATGGCACTGGGCCTCTCTCTTGAGCACGAACTAAATCGATCCTCCTAGCAATATTCACGGATGTCTGGAAGGAAATATCACGCTCTGTCTGCTTGGCCATCTAAAGTCTGATAGTATAAGTGAGTCCATCAATGAATCTCCTCACTGTCTCCTTTTCAATAGGAAGCAAGACGATGGCATGACGTTCTAAGTCCATAAACCGGGTCTCATACTGGATAACAATCATACTACCCTGTTGGAGACGCTCAAACTGCCTGCGGTATTCCTCTCTTAGTGTAATAGGAATTAACTTCTCCAGAAATAGCTGTGAGAACTGATCCGAGATAAGTGCAGGCGAATTCGCTGGTCTAGCGAGTACATAATCACTCCACCACCTCTTGGCGGAACTAGTCATCTTAAACACAGCAAAATCGACCCCGTTACTTTCAACTATTCCCATGTTCCGCAGTACCTCATGGTAGCGGTCAAGATAATCCTGTGAATCCTCAAAAGGTGTGCCACTGAAGTGAACTGGAAAGAGCTTAGTAAACTTGTCCAATCTCAATAAAGCCTTAGAAGACATGGCGGGTCTATCATCGGCCAGTGCCGCAACAACGGGCTGATCTATCCCAACTGGCGGGACTGCTAGAGCCTAATACTAGGGATCCATCTACTCCAGAGCGGGAGTAGTGGGAGTTTGTGCTCCTCCCCCAGCCTGTGAGACTGCTGGTGCCACTGGAAATGTACCATTCTGAACCACATCCTCCATTAGGCTCACCAAATGGACTAGAGCATCCTGAAGTACTGGAGTAGCTATGAATCCTTTCTGGGCCTAGACTGGTCCCACAGGTATAGTCTGGGCTAGAACCTCCGCTTTGAAATCCACCTGAGGCTCCAGAACAGGTGTTGCTGCTCGAGCTCGAGGCTGGGCTCTGGCGCGACCTTGGCCTCGGCCTCTGCCCCTAGTCACAGCTGCCATTGGGAGCTCTGGTCCCTGTCTGTCGGTAGATGTATTACATGTTCTCGCCATCTGCGAGAGAATAAGAATAGAATGGTTCAATCATCGATGATAGAATAAAATCGCACGACGGAATAAGAAAGAAGTGATATTGTTCCTAAACTTCATAGCCTCTGAGAGATAAGTACAGACATCCCCGTACCGATCCTTCAGACTCTACTAAGCTTGCTCGTGACTCGTGAGACCTAAGTAACCTAGTTCTCTGATACCAACTTGTCACGACCCAAAACTCCCACCTTTTGGGGACCGTGATGGCGCCTAACATTTCACTTGCTAGGCAAGCCGACGTTAGAATAATTTAAACCATTTTTCACAATTCATTTTTAATTAAATAGTAAACAAATCAACGGCTGGAATAATATCTGAATTTAAATGTGCAAAACAAAAATAATTTGATGTCTAAATACCATCTCAGAACTGGAGTCACAAGTGCACGAGCTTCTAGAATAATACAAACATGGGTCTGAATAAAATAAAGTTGTCTGAAGAAAGCACACAACTAAGATAAAGTAGAAGGGGACTTCAGAGTTGCGAACGTTGTGCAGCTATACCTCAAGTTTCCTCTGATAGCTGGATCCCAGAAAATCTACAGTACGCCGTTGGGACCAACTACAGTATTTGCACAAGAAGTACAGTGTAGTATGAGTACAACCGACCCCATGTACTCTGTAAGTACCGAGCCTAACCTCGACGAAGTAGTGACGAGGCTAAGGCAGGTTGCTTACATTAACCTGTACGCAATAATAATAATAATAATAATAATAATAATAATAATAATAATAATAATAATAATAATAATAATAATAATAATAATAATAATAATAATAATAATAATAATAATAATAATAATAATAATAATAATAATAATAATAATAATAATAATAATAATAATAATAATAATAATAATAATAATAATAATAATAATAATAATAATAATAATAATAATAATAATAATAATAATAATAATAATAATAATAATAATAATAATAATAATAATAATAATAATAATAATAATAATAATAATAATAATAATAATAATAATAATAATAATAATAATAATAATAATAATAATAATAATAATAATAATAATAATAATAATAATAATAATAATAATAATAATAATAATAATAATAATAATAATAATAATAATAATAATAATAATAATAATAATAATAATAATAATAATAATAATAATAATAATAATAATAATAATAATAATAATAATAATAATAATAATAATAATAATAATAATAATAATAATAATAATAATAATAATAATAATAATAATAATAATAATAATAATAATAATAATAATAATAATAATAATAATAATAATAATAATAATAATAATAATAATAATAATAATAATAATAATAATAATAATAATAATAATAATAATAATAATAATAATAATAATAATAATAATAATAATAATAATAATAATAATAATAATAATAATAATAATAATAATAATAATAATAATAATAATAATAATAATAATAATAATAATAATAATAATAATAATAATAATAATAATAATAATAATAATAATAATAATAATAATAATAATAATAATAATAATAATAATAATAATAATAATAATAATAATAATAATAATAATAATAATAATAATAATAATAATAATAATAATAATAATAATAATAATAATAATAATAATAATAATAATAATAATAATAATAATAATAATAATAATAATAATAATAATAATAATAATAATAATAATAATAATAATAATAATAATAATAATAATAATAATAATAATAATAATAGAAGTAAGACTGGTAAATCATATCAATAATTGAAGTCAATCCAGCAGTCATAATCCCTCAATTAATTTCCGTTGCGGCGTGCAACCTGCTCCGACAATATAAACTTAGAATAAAATCCGTTGCGGCGTGCAACTCAATCCAACAATAAAATTTTTCAATTTAATTTCGTTGCGTCGTCCAACCCGCTCCAATAATATAAACTTAAAATAAATCCGTTGCGGCGTGCAACCCGCACCAATAATATAATTTAACAACTCTTAAATGTAAAAATACTCCAATAAATACCACATTTAATAGGAAATTATTAGGCAACAAAGCATACAATAATTATGATTTATTTAGGAAACAAGTAATGACAAGTAGCAATTAATTATGGAAATCAGAGAGAAAATAAGCAATTTAATATTTAATATTTAATATTTAGTATGCTAAATGTCAAGTAGTAATTAATACACATAAGTCAAATAAGCATGTAGCAATTATAGCATGAATTCAAAACATAATATGGGACAAGGATTATGAGAGAAATAATCAATTCATGATCTTAAATAATTTATAATTTTTCAAATAAATAGGCAAACTTTTAATTTGACAATGTATAGGCACTCGTCACCTCGTCTATACGTCGTTACACATGAAATTCACGTAATAAATAATTCAAGGGTTTTATTCTCTCAAGTTAATGTTAACCACGACATTTACCTCGCTTCGCAACCAAATTCAAGATTTCAATAAACCTTTGCCTCGCGAATTGGTGTCCGAAAGTTTCAAATCTAGTCACAAAAAATCCAATATACTCAACACAAATCGTAGGAATTAATTCCATATGAAATTATTAATTTTTTGAATTAAAATCTGAAAATTATCTCAAAGAACAAAATTAACAGTAGGGCCCACCTCTTAAATCTCGGAAAAACTCACGAAATTCGAACATTCATTCCGAGACGAGTCCAACCATACAAAAATTATCAAATTCTGATATCAAATGGACCTTCAAATCCTAAATTTTTATTTTTGAAAAATTTTACAAAAATTTCAATTCCTTCCATCTAAATCCGAAATAAATGATAAATATAGACATGGACCTATGAAATATCATCAATATATGATAAAGAATACTTAAGCAGTCCGAAGTCATGAAAAACTCCATTAAATCACCCAAAAACCGAGGTTTTAAAACTCAAACAAAAATGGCGAAATGACTGATTTTCGATCTGTTATGTTTCTGTCAATTTTTGCTTCTGCGACGAAATAGCCGCATCTGCGATGTCGCTTTTGCGACTGAAAATGCCGCTTCTGCGAAGACGCACCGGCCATCTGAAGCCTCACATCTGCGGAGGCATTTTCGCTTCAGCGAAATCGCTTCTGTGATGCCAAATGCGCATCTGCGCTGTCTTCCGCTTCTGCGAACGCAATGTCCGCTTATGTGGACTCGCAGAAGCGTCTAGTTTTCCGCTCCTCCGGCTTCTTGCCCATCTCCTCTGCTTCCGCTTCTGCGATGGACTTCACGCTTCTGCGGCCAAGGCTTCGCAGAAGCGAACACACCAGAAGCATCAAATTCCAAAATTTGCTTAAGTCCAAAATTTGATCCGATTTTGATGTGAATCACACTCGGGGTACTCGGGACCCCGCCCGAATATTCCAATAAGTCCCTTAACATAATACGGATTTACTCGAGGTCTCAAATCACGTCAAACAACGTTGAGATTACAATTCACACCTCGATTTGAACTTTTGAGTTTCAAATTTTTCAATTTACAAAACTCGTGCTGAAACGTATTAAACGAATCCGGAATGACTTCAAATTTGGCGCACAAGTCATAAATGACATAACGGAACTATTACAACTTTCAAAATTAAAATCTGAGCCCGATATCAATAAAAGTCAATATGTGGTCAAACTTTGAAAGTCTTTAGCCTTTAGAACTCTAGTTTCTGTTAAATGGCGATAATTCGAGTTAGGGACCTCCGAATTCGATTCCGGACATACGCCCAAGTCCCAAATCACGATACAGACCTACCAGAATGGTTAAAACATTGATCCGGGTCCGTTTGCCCAAAATATTGACCAACATTAACTTAAGTGAGTTTTAAAGTACTATTTCATATTTTAATAAATATTTCACATAAAAACTTTCCGAAAATATTTACGGACTGCGCACGCAAGTCGAGGAATGCTGAAAGGTGCTATTCGAGGCCTCCGAACACAGAAATGAATATTAAATTTAAAGATGACCTTTCGGGTCATCACAGTAATATATCATATGAAGTTACTCAAGGCCTCAAACCACATAATGGAATGCAAAATGACCGATTGGATCATTATAATGGCACAAGGGGTTGCTTTCTTCCCAACCTTTTAACCTAGTATAGAAGTGTTTTTCAATATAAACTCAATTACTCTCCTCCCTCTATTTGATCGGGGATAATATTTCTTTTTATTTTTCATTCACACCTTAAAAATCCAAACCCAACCTTTTGACCTAGTATAGAAGTGTTTTTCAATATAAACTCAACTACTCTCCTCCCTCTATTTGATCGGGGATAATATTCCTTTTTATTTTCCATTCACACCTTAAAACCCCATAAGTTGCGTCAAAATTATTTAATTTTGGCAAGATGATTGATTTTCTTGCTGTCCTTGAGCTGTAAGCCGAAGCCACGATTGTGTATCCCCTTAAAGAAACAAAAGGATCTCTGCTGCATAATCATTTTATTCTGACATATGCCATAGCAAAACCTGAATTCATGGAACATATGCTTTATGGTACGAAAGGAGCTTCAACTTTTAGCTCAAGGAAGTGCTTTCAATTTCAGGCACATGTTTCAATATTGGAAGTATCGGTTAGCTAAGAAAATTGCCATTTTACATTTTTAGATGTTTCAGCTTATAGAGAATTTAGATGTTATAAAAATGCTACACATATTTTTAAGGATTTTAATTTTATGACCTAATATAATAGAATAAACGTTTCTGAAGTTATTGTGCAATTAGACAAACTTAACGTGGTGGAACGTAATAAGTACAAATAAATGTTACATTATATGAGGAGTTTAACAGTTTCTATAGAAACTTCTTTCATGATTCGGATAAAGAATTCAAGGTTGGATGATGGGAGAAGAAAGAATTGAACATGGTATCGTATAAATGGAAATTCAACTAATAGCAAATTTCCAAGTCCCCATGTTAGGCTCTTCTTTTTTCCATAAAAGGGCATATCTTGTTATGCTAGACGACTTGAGACTTTAAAGGAGAATAAAAGGGGCTTGGGTAGGATGGGAAAGTGGATTTAGGACTTACCTTTGCTTGAAAGAACGAAGAACCATTATTTAGACAACTCCAAAAAGCAAAATACTATTAAAATAAGTAGAACAATATTTACTATTCAATTCCAAGCAAGTTGGAATCACGCCATGAGATTTCCAATATTATGCTAAATTATCTAAGTGAACTTATTCATATTATCGGTTTTAAGCTCAAATTTATAAAAAGGATTGCAATAGATTGACATTTAGCGAAAAAATAGTTAATTGAAAATGAATCTTTATAATATTAAAATAAGTGATATTAAAACAAATAAACGAACCAAAGCCAATCTATTTATGAATTGTGTGGAATAGGTGCAAAAGGCGAAAGGGATTTGGTGAGTTGATGATTTTCATGAAAAAGAGAAGGGAATCTTGTAAAAAGTATTAATTGCTCTTTTGCTTTTTTAGGTTGAAGGGGGTAGGAGATAAAGCTTTGAAGGCTAAATATAGTAAAAGCTCCCTAACTTTTGTTTTTATGTGATATGGGGAGTCCTTAGATATGGGGATGGGGCAACATGGGCCTAA
>AWOL01S0036686.1:2141-17021 GCA_000715115.1 Nicotiana otophora | reverse complement strand
AGACAGCCTCCACCCCCCAAAAACAACAACTTCAAACCTTTGTCCAAATCCACATGTGGGGTCCATGAACATAGTTCCTCTTTTTGTTCTTTCCAAAAATAGAAAATGTTGATTATGTTTGAAAGGAACTTTTTCTAAGGTCTGTTTCAGCTGTATTAAATGAGAATTTTTCTTTCTGTTTGCCTTGACTAGTATACTCACTATTCTTTTCCTCCATTTTACATTCAATTCAGATGCACCATTTTATTTTGAGGAAAATTTCACTTAATTCCTTTTAACCTCTTGAGTTTGAAAAATAACTCTCTTACCACCTTTTGAATATAACAGTAAACTCTCTTTATTTCAATGGTTAAAAATGAGCCAAATATTGCATGTAGTTTCAAAAAAAAACATGCAAAAATTATCTTCAATTGTAATGGACTATTATACGTTTTTCCCAAAGCCATAAAGTTGTATAGAAATAAGTACATTTCACCTCATTATCCTAATATTTTGAGGCAAAGGATAATACATCATTCTGCTTTTTCATGAAATAAAAAATCCCTTTAAAATAATTTTTTCATGTGGTTTTCAAAATTTCGGAATATGATTTAACATTCAAATTTAGTGTTACTTTTATTTCCAAATAATTACTCCATTAATGAAATATTTTCAAAAATAAGTAGACATCTGAATATATAAGAATGGCATGAAAGTCGAAAAACTTCTCTACACAAAGTTGATTAGTTAAAGTAAACTCAGTTATGGCAACAATACTGAAAGTACAAGAGGGGGTGAATTATCGACTTTTCTTTTTTTATTCCCGAAATAGTTGATTAATTTACTAATTAGTCGACCGAAGGTAAGAACAGAATATAAGTAAAGCATAAATAAAATGCAGGAATTAAAGACACCGGAATTTTTATACTGGTTCAGATTCAATGTGAATCCTACGTTCAGTCTCCTTGGGTGGCAAGGGTGTTCTCTTTCAGTATTTAAAGTTTCTCGATACAAGAGAGTTGATGTAGCTTTACACCAACACCTTAGTCACTATGTTACTTCTCGCTTCTTGATACATTGTCTCACCAGTATTTTTCTCTTTCTTCTCTCACTAGTTACATCGTAGATCTAGAGTGAACTACAATGCTTTTTTAGTAGAACAAAAAGAATGATAGTGGTTCTTTCAATGCATGTGTTGCTCCCTTGACATACTTCGTTTTATACTTGAGCTTTTTGGCTTGGTGAATCTTTGGCAGACCATTGAAGGTGTTGCAGTCCCAAAGGAATTAATCCTCGGAATTGAATCTGTTATGATTTATTCCAAGAATAAGTACAAAGCTTCCACAAACAATCCATGACTCCTGGTCGTTTTCTTTTTTTAAAAGAGATGTATCATAAGTTCTCCTTAAGTTGTTCCTTGATTCATGGGATTGAAAGCCTTTCTTTTTTGACGCATATCTTTAGCAATCAGAGCAGCGAAAAATCTTGGTCATTCATTGTATTAATCATCCTAGTTGCCACATCTCTTCAATCATTTATCTTCCTTACTTGCTTCTGTTGACAGACCTTTACCTTGATTCTTTTTCTCCTTTCTTTCTTGACTTCCTCATACTTCAATGATAAATTTGCTCGAATCCCTCTTTTCATCTCTCGTGATCCTGCACCATAGTAATATATTATTTTTCGTCACTAAAATTTATATCTAAAAATCTCTCCCTTTTTTATGATAACAAAATAACATATAAAAGCAGTTTACTTCCCTGTTATAGTCGATGCTTGTTTTGTTGTAGTCGACTTCTTAGTTGGCTTCCATGATACTGCAGCTGACTCTCCAAGGTACTGCTATTTGTCCTGCACTGTAAGCTCATATATTGCAATCGACTCCCCCTCAAAAAAATACTGCTATTTTTCATGCAATATAATTTAACCTTTCTCCCATTTTTTGGCATCAGCCAAGAGGGGATATGCACAGATAGAACAATAAAACATAGCAAACAGAGGCAAGCAAACTAGGCAAATATAAGCAGTTATAGGCATGCAGAGTTAGTGAGAGTCAAAAAACCATCCAATGACTCGGTCCAAAACAACAAAAATTATTGTCTGAAACATCCACAACTAATAATGCAAGAAGTAAGTGAGAGAGTTGCAAATCGCTTCCTTCAGACGATCAAAGCTGGCATTTGCTGAAACTGACACCCCATTGATCCTGTCATGTACTTCCTTGAAGGCTTTGATTGTATTTTCTGCTAACTTGAGAATCTTGACCCTTATCTTTGAAACATCGGATCTGTCTCTTTGGAGATGGCATGAATGTCTCCAATAGTTGATTGAGTTGCACCAAGAAGGTCCTTGATTATGGTCAGCTTGTTGTCAACGACAGTCAATTTTTCTACAAAATCAGGATCACTTATACCATGATAGGATCCAGAGGCTTTGACCTTTGAATTAGGCTGAATATTCTTGATTTCTCCCTCATGTTTCTTCATCCAGGAACTCTTAACACACACATAACTCATACTGGAAAAGCCTCTTGAGTTGTAAGATTTGGTGACAGAGACAAAGGGGTATTCGAAGATAGAGATGTTGTGGGCTTCCAAAAGATAAGTGATAACCATACCATATGGTAAACAGGTGGGGTCATCAGCACTTTTAACCATAAAATTTATAACCCACGAGGACAGCTTAATTTTAAGCTTGGTCACTAGACAGTAGACAAGAAAAGTGTCTTGTTGAGAGAAAGTTGAGAATGAGCCAGTGTAAGGGAGAAGGGTTATTGCTACAATGTGGGCTAGAACTCGGGTTTCAAAGCTAACATCACTGTGACCTAACTGGTTAGGGAGAGAATCAAAGGGACACTCGGCTATATAGCGCTTGGCTTGATCAAAAGTAATTTCAAAATCTTCAGGCCATGTATTTTTGAAAACCATAGGGAAACCAAAATACTTACACTAAAAAATTGAGTCAAATATGGCACAATCAAGAATGATGTGTTTTCCTAGAACTAGGGATTCTAACTTATCAAGCTTGTTAGAACAGAGATTGGCATAGAAAAATCTTACTAGAGGTTCATAGACTTTATGAGGTGGTAAAGAGAGGAAATTTGACCAGCCTTGAAAATCGAACATATCCTTTACCTTACAGTTGAGGGCCTCCATGTCATCAAGATCGATTACTTTGCCATGGGCAATGGGCTTCTCTTTGAAGGTAATGAAGAAATCTCTATTCAGAGTATCCCAGAAATTGAGGTCTGACTCTAGAGAGCTTGAGAGGTCTACCTTGGATTTCTTGGGGGTAAAGAATTCAGGGGGTTCTTCCATGGGTCTTTTTCCAAGGGAGTCGCTCATTCGGTGAGTATAGTCAGTCGGCTCTGCGTGAGAAGAGGCAAACCATTCAGAATAGTCAGACCAAAAGTCTACTTGTTCTGGGGGCTGAGAAAACGGTCTTGCCTTGAAACGGGTACTTTTTTCGGTGGAGGCAGAGGGATTCATGGAGTGTTTTGCCATTAAAGAGTTTTGGAGAAGGGTTTCTGAGCGATAAGACCAATAAAGAAGAAGAGGAGTGATTGAGATGGATAAAAGGAAAGGATTTGACGATTGAGTACATGAAAGGAAAAGGCGTCAGTGAAAGGACATAATGATTGATTTTTCTTTCTTGAGAGTTGTGACTAATGGAAAAAGAATGGGAAATCGGAGGCACTCAATTAATTAGTACTTACAAAAAAAACAAAAATATTAGTCATACAGGAATTAGAAATAACACATAAGTCCTAATTTTTAAGATCAAGCGAAGTAATGCCAAGTAGTTATCTCAAAGTGTAGAACCTATCCTTCAGCAAGGGCTTAGTAAAAATGTCTGCTAGTTGATCAATAGTACTAACAAAATACAATTCTATATCTCCCAATGACATGATATCTGATGAACTAATGCTTAATATCTATATGCTTAGCTCTAGAATAATGCACAGGATTCTTTGAAAGGCATATAGCACTAGAATTATCAATAAATATTTGAATAGGTTTAAAAGATAATTCATAGTCACCTAGTTGATAAGACATCCAAAGTAATTGTGCGCAACACTGTCCAATGGCAATATACTCTGCCCCAGTTGTAGATAATGCAACTGAGCCTTGTTTCTTGCTATTCTAGGATATTAATGCCTTTCCCACCAATTGACATGTTCCACTGGTGTTTTTCCAGTCGTATTTATCACCTGCAAGATCAACATCTAAAAACAATTCACACAATCCATAAGAAATAGTTCTAATGAGATAACGTATTATTCTCTTTACTGATGTCAGGTGCAATTCCTTAGGGGCTGACTGAAACCTAGCACATTTACACACACTGAACATGATATCTGGTCGACTAGCAGTTAGATAAAGTAAGGACCCAATCATTTCAAGATATTTTATTTCATCTACTGGATTTCCCTTTTTGCCTTTGTCAAGACTTGTTGATGAGCTAATTGGAGTACCAATTGCTTTAGCACTACTCATGCTGAATTTTTGAATCAATTCCTTTGTATATTTGGTCTGATAAATAAAATTTCCTTCCTTAGATTGTTGAATTTGAAGTCCGAGGAAAAATGTGAGTTCTCTCATCATACTCATTTCGAACTCACTTTGCATGAGATTAGCAAATTCCTTGCATAAGAGAGGGTTAGCACTTCCAAAAATAATATCGTCAACATAAACTTGGATAATAAGATTACCTCCTGATGATCTTTTGATAAATAATGTAGTATCTACTTTACCTCTTGTAAACCCATGATCAAGTAGGAATGAACTAAGCCTTTCTCACCAGGCTTGAAGAGCTTGTTTGAGTCCATACAAGGCTTTAGTCAACTTATATACATGGTAAGGAAATTGTGAGTCTTCAAAACCAGGAGGTTCTTTTACATACACCTCCTCATCAATAAATCCATTTAAGAAAGCACTTTTGACATCCATCTAAAAAAGTTTAAAGCCTTTAAAGGATGCATATGCAAGAAAAATTCGTACTGACTCTAACCATGCTACCGGAGCAAAGGTTTCATCATAGTTGACCCCTCTTGCTATGAATTGCCTTGAGCTACTAATCTAGCTTTGTTTCTGACTACTTTTCCATCCTCGTTCAACTTGTTTCTGAAAACCTATTTCGTTTCAACAATGGCAGCATTTACTGGCTTAGGTAACAGTTCCCAGACTTGATTCTTGTCAAATTGATCGAGTTCATCTTGCATGGCTTGTACCCAGCTGTAGTCTTGTAAGGCTTTCTCAACTTTCTTTGGTTATATTTGAGAGAGAAGTGCAATATTTGCCTTTTTCTTAAGTTCTCCCCTAGTTTTCATTCAGGATCCCCTATGATAAACTTTTGAGGATATTCTGGTTCGCTTCTCCATTCATTTGGTCGCATTCCAACTATAGGTGTAGTTGACTGCTTTTGTGGTTCACTAGTCAACTCGGTGATTGTGTTTGTGCTATCAGTCGACTTTTGTGACTTGCTAGCCTCTGACGCTTCTTAGCTGGTATCTTCATCACCTATAATGATTCCTTTCTCGGTCATAGTGTTATGTTCATCAAATATAACATGCACTGATTCTTCTATAGATAAAGTATATTTTGTTATAAACTCTAAAAGATCTACTATTAACAAAGTAACCGAGAAAAATACTTTCGTCACTCCTTGGATCAAATTTTTCAAAGTTGTCCTTACCATTATTGTGGATGAAGCACTTACTTTCAAACGGATGAAAGTAGCCTATATTGGGCCATTTTCCTTTCCATAATTCATATGGAGTTTTCTTCAAAAAGGGTCTTATAAGACATCTATTGAGAATATGACATGCTATGCTTACTGCTTCTGCCAAAAAATAATTTGGCAGTGAATGTTCTAATATCATTGTTCTGGCCATATCTTGTAGGGTTCGATTTTTTCGCTCAACTACTCCATTCTATTAGGTGATATTGGAGCTGAGAAATTGTGAGTATATTCTTGATTATAGCAGAATTGTTCAAAGGCTTTGTTTTCGAATTCTCCTCCATGGTTACTTTGGATGGTTTTGATGAGATACCCCTTTTCCCTTTCGATTCTTTTACAGAAAATCTCAAAATATTTTAAGACTTCATATTTATGAGATAAGAAAATCACCCATGTAAAATGTGAGTAGTCATCAATAATAACAAAAACATATTGTTTACCTCCAATGCTGGCAGTTCTAGTGGATCCAAATAAGTCCATATGAAGCAATTGTAAGGGCTTGGTCGTAGATACAATGTCCTTGGTTTTGAAAGAGTTTCTAGTTTGTTTACCAATCTGACATGCATCACATACATGATTTCTAGAAAAATTGAGTTTGGGAAGGACAATAACTAAATCATGCTTAGAGAGTTTTTCATTTAGATGCATGCTTGCATGATCAAGTTTTTATTCCACATCTATGGATCATCATATATGGATGCCAAATAGATATGACTATCTAGATTTTCAATGCCTTCAAGAATATAAACATTTCCATACCTTTTTCGTAGAAGGGTAATTTTACCTGACTCATCTTCAGTGGCACATCCTGTTTTCTTGAATTTGACTTCGTACCTTGAATCACATAGCGGACTTATACTCAAGAGATTATAGTTGAGTCCATCTAAGAGGTATACTTCTGTAATATCACAATTATTGTTGAATGGAAATGTGTCGGTGCCAACTATTTTTGCTTTTGAATCATCACCAAATTTGACATTTCCTCCATTTATTTTTGTAACTTCTTTGAACAGATTTTTGTCATCTATCATGTGACTGGAACACGCGCTGTCTAAATACCATTTTCCTTTGTGACTCCTGCAAAATAGAATTATCACCTTCTTTTAGGAACCCAAACTTGCTTGGGTCCTTGGTTAGTTCTATTGGAATCAGGGTTGTTTTGGGGTTTCCAAATCCATCCTGAAACATTAGATTTACGAAATTTACAAAAAGAATATTTATGTCCAGCTTTGTTACAGTAATGACACATAGGGGTTGATCCAGTTTTTGATCTACCACTTGTATTAGTACTTGTGGACTCAGTTCTAACATGTCATTTTCTAGTTGACTTGTAAGTCACCTTATTAGACTTGACAGAACTGTGACTGGTGGATTTGCGCATGCCATTAAGTTGCATATGCAATTCCTGAACCTCTTCTTGAAGCACATCTCTTTCGATTTTACAAACTTCACGTTTAAGTTCCCAGTCCTTCTTTTCCCTATTGAGTCTTTTTAATTCATTCAATAATTTTTGAGACTCCGTTAGGGTAAGGTAAAATAATATCCTATAATTCATTACATCTATCACACATATAGGGTCTCGCCTCGCTTGTTTCACCTCGTACCACGAAATAGTTTTCAGTGTCTTCTTTGCTTTCATCATCTGATGTATCTTCATCAGTCCAACAACTAGAATATATGTTCATATCATTTTCCAAGATGGTCATGAAGCATAAGTTTGTTTTTCCTCATGTTCTAAGTTGTCTTCATTACTCCATATTCCAAAGAATTTGTTTTTATTGAACCCTCTGGAGACTTTTCTTTTAAGATTTGGGCATTCAACTTGAACATGGCCATACCTTTCACATTCAAAGCATTTTCCATCATTTTTATCTTGTTCATTATATTGCCTGGTTCGTCTGGATGACATCCTTCCCTTTTTTGTGTTTCTATATATTCTCATCAATCCATTCATGTTTCTTGTCACCATGGCAATTTCTTCTTCAAGAGCTTCTGGATGATCATCAATATCATTTTTACGTCCTTCGGTTGTAGTTTTGAAAGGAACTATTTTCTTCTTTTCTTCCTGGCGTGTTTTCTTGAGATGGGTTTTCTCAAACGCTATGAGATCTCCTCGTAGTTCATCGTATGAAAGTTTTTCTAGATCTTGAGATTCGAGTGAAACTATTTTTGTCCGCCATGTGGTAGGCAAACTTCTCAGGATTATTCGAACTTGATCAACACTTGAGTAAGGTTTATCAAAGGCTTTCAGATCGCCAATGATTTTGCTGAATCTTGCAAACATATCTTCAATGGATTCTCCTTCTTTCATCTAGAAGAGTTCATAATCGTGAACCAACGGGTTTATCCGAGTTTCTTTCACCTTATTGGTTCCTTCATAGGTAACTTTTATTTTGTTCCACATTTCTTTGGCGGTATCACATCTTAAAATTTTCTCATACTCTTCTCCACTTATAGCATTATAAATCAAGTTTCGTGCCCTAGCATTAACTTGAACAACAATCATTTGCCCGTCTGTGTCTTCATCTATATCTTCAGGGTCAGCGGGTGGTTGAGTTATTGCTGGTAGTGGATAATTTTCCTTTTTGATAACACACCATACTTTGACATCATAGGATTTTGCATAAATTTCCATGCGTACTTTTCAGTGGGAGAAATGTTGTCCATTGAAGTATGGTGGCCTTATTTGTGATGTCCCTTTTTGAAAGAGTGATCCAATAGTTACTTGATTTGACATGTTCTTTTCTCACTAGTTGTTAAGCAAAAGATAAAAGTGTGAGACCTGCTCTAATACCAATTAAAAGTACAAGAGGGGGTTGAATTGTTGATTTTTTCTTTTTTGTTCCCTAAGTAGTTGACTAGTTTACTAATTAGTCGACTGAATGTAAGAACAGAATATAAGTAAAGAAAAAATAAAATACAGAAATTAAAGACACCAAAATTTTTATACCGGTTCGGATTCAATGTGAATCTTACGTCCATTCCCCTTGGGTTGCAAGAGTGTTCGCTTTCAGTATTTGAAGCTTCTCAATACAAGAGAGTTGATGTAGCTTTACACCAATAGCTTAGTCACTATGTTACTTCTCGCTTCTTGATACAATGCCTCACCAGTGTTTTTCTCTCTTTATTCTCTCACTAGTTACATAGAAGATCTAGAGTAAACTACAATGCTTGTTTGGAGTAGAACAAAAGGAGTGATAGTTGTTCGTTCAAAGTATGTGTTGCTCCCTTAACATACTTCGTTTTATACTTGAGCTTTTTGGCTTGGCAAATATTTGGCAGACCGTTGAAAGCGCTGCAGTCCCAAAGGAATTGATCCTCGGAATTGAATCTGTTATGATTCATTCCAAGAATAAGTACAGAGCTTCCATAAACAATCCATGACTCCCGGTCGTCTTCTTTTTCAAAACAAGATTTGTCATAAGTTCTCCTTAAGTTGTTCCTTGATTCATGGGATTGATAGCCTTCCTTTTTCGACGCATATCTTTAGCAATTAGAGCAACGGGAAATCTTGGTCCTTCCTTCATTGTATTAATCATCCTGGTTGTCATATCTCTTCAATCATTAATCTTCCTTACTTGCTTCCGTTGACAGATCTTTGTCTTGATTCTTTTACTTCTTCCTTTCTTGACTTCTTCCATACTTCAATGATAGATTTGCTCGAATCTCTCTTTTCATCTCCCGCGATCCTGCACCATAGTAATATATTATTTTTAATCATTGAAATTTATATCTAACAAATATAAGTATCGCGATGGATCAAGACACACTTAATATTTGAATACTGTACACTAAAAATATCCCATGAAGCAAAATGGAGAAAGGGATATTATTTTCTTACACAAAAAAGTTAAGGAATTTAGTTGGTATTCTCTGCGCTACTTTTGTACAACTAACGAATTTGTTTGGCTTGTAGATTCTGAAATGGTCTACCGAAGAGGATGTACTATACTAGTAGTGGTGCAACAACTGCCTTTGCGCTGTGTATAGAAAAATATAAATTAACGAATGATATGTATAAATACTAAGAGGATATTTGGCAAGTTTATAAGCTTGTCAAATTAGCTTATAAGTAATTTTATAGTTTATCTATATGCATTTGGCAATACTAAAAGTATTTATAAACCAAGTGCTTATACGTAATAATAAGTCAAAAGTCATAAGTTGTGGTTATCCTTCAACTTACAATTTTTTAAATTATAAACACTTTTGAGTTTGACCAAGTTGTTTTCTATTCTATCCCTAATATTATTTCATTGTCCTTGAAATATCTTACCGAAATGAAACATTAGAACCCCTAATCTCTCCTACTTCAGTCTCTAGCCTTTTCACGACTTCTTTGAAACTTCAACATTGTTTGATATCACCAAGAGGTATCAAGATTCTAATTCTCTTCTACCATCAAATACTTTAACCGTTTATTATCAGTTTCAACATTTTTATCAAATACATAACTGCTTATTTAATTATATCAGTTTTAGTACTTACAAATACTATTGTTGCGACCAAACACACTCACGCAAGTATACGTGATCGTCAAGTAATAAAGTAGTGAATAAAGTATCGTTCCCACGAAAACTTATGATTAACTTTTGACTAATTCAACTCAAATAGCTTATTGATTCAAGCAATTTCTTATAAAATAGATAATTGTCTAATTTACTACCTAAAGATTATCAAGTAATGAACTACTAGAAATCAACATAACACTTATATAATTTTAAATAACAATCAATGGGAGATAATATTCTAGGGTCACGGGTTATCTAGCAATCATGTTGCATTCTTAGCTTAAAATAACTAATTGATTTATCTGGATTGTTGGTTGACAGGGTTGATATTACTCATAAGAATCTGTCGAGCCCTTACTCGCCTATTCAAGCTAACTTAATACCTATATGTCTATGGAATTAAGATTAACAAGAACGCTTTTACAATTCCTGTATTGCAACCGAGTAAGGCAATTAGGTATATGTCTATCCCAATTGCGAATCCTTTCCCCGATGCCCGGATTTAAGAACCTACTATATTTAATTCTATATGCAATCTAGAGTTCTCACTTTCGAGTTCAACTCTAGATTCATAGATAGTATTTCACTGTTAGCTACTCAGCAAAATAATTAAAAACAGAATTAAATAAATAACCCCATATGATAAAATCAACTTCGTCAAATTAAACTCCAAACATTAACATTCATGTATACCCATGACCTCAGAACAATAAGGTTCTTAGCCAATCATGTTCATACAATCATTAAAAATAATGTTTTCAAACATAAAATCAATGAATACTAGGAAAGGGATGGAAGAATTGATCAAATCCTTGCTTTCGAGTGTTTTGCGCCTCCCCCTTCTCTCTAAATCACGTCCTCCCTTCAAAAATAGGTTTAGATTGGCTTTTATATGAGTTGGGGCGTCTAGGGGTCGAAATAACCGAGTCCTAGTCGAAAAAGGAAACTTCCCGTCTTGAGCGTCCAGGGCAGCGTGGGGCGCTGGCCCTGGCGCTCAAACTTTTTGGTCTCTGTAAAGTGCGCCGCAGCCAGCGCCCCACGCTGGCTGTGGCCCTCAAATTTTCATTTTTGCGATTTTGTCTCGATTTCGCTCCAATTCGCGCCCTTTCGTCCCAAATTGCATCCGAATGATTCCTACACATAGAAATGCCAATATTTAGCACAAATAATTATATTAAACATCTCAAATCGTCGAGACATGATCAAAATGTGAGGCGATATATATCAAAATATGCATACATTAAGCCGATTATCAATTAACATCAATAAATCAAACTGCACGTGATACAAGTCGGTAACTAAACGCACCGGTTATATGTCTCTTTACAACACTTAAAAGGTTAATTACTTGATCTATTGGTTAAAGTTTTAATTTAAGGTTTGCTTATTCTGCAATGTATTTTTTATCAGAAGTGTTTTTTTAAAAAATATAATAAAATTAGATATATACTTTAATTGCAGAATAGTCTAGGAGACACCTCTATTTATGCGATTTTCAATTGGACACTTGAACTTGATCAAATCTACTCATATAAAACACAATCTCTTAACTCAAAATCCACATCATCTACTTCTTAACCTGCCACTGCTAACCTTTGATATTATTCTTAGACTGTTGATTGAGTCTGCAGTGTGGATGAGGTTGTATTGGTTGTCTTTGACAAGTTGGCAAACCCACAGATCGTCTAAACTTAGTTTGAAGACAAATAAATAACTTGTGCTTGAATTTTACTGCTAATTCCAAGTTTCACAGTGCCATTTTGCTCCACTCATCAGTATCTCGTTTTCTTTTCTTTTGTTTTACTTTCCCTTTGTTTCTTTCTTGAATGTGTCATAGCAGTTGGGAAGTTGAAGTACGATAACAGAGCTTTCTTTTTAAGGAAAAAAAAAAAAAGGAAAATAGTTAAGGTTCTTATTTGGAGCCTGGTAGGTTTGACAATTTCTTACCTATTTATCCGAGGCTTTTAACTTCGTACTTTAGAAATACAACTAGGCATGGCATATTGGCATTAACAATATGTCCATAGGCATTTTTAGGCCGGATTATGTTAATTGCTTTCAATTAGAATTATGTGTAAATAAATAAAAAAATATTTAAAATATATGCACTTAATATGATAATAAGATCATCATCAATTTGAATTCACTGCTACTACTCAGTACGCACTACTCAGTTAACCATTTTTTACTTGTTATAGTAATAATTTCTAACCTACAAGAAAGCATTATAATAGATTTTAACCACTTGTAATCACATTTGGTTTATCATTAAACCAAACACTATATAAGAAAAAATGATGTAACATACGCCAACAATATTGGAAAACCCGTTTTACCAGATTGAAACCAATTAATTCATGTAATGGTTTATTGATCGTATATCTAACTTATAAATGATGATATATACACACACAAATTCATTAAACAATCTATTGGATATATTTTGTAATATGGAGAGGTTCCTTGTCTCTTCTCATCATGTCTAAATTCTGATCAAACAAAGGATGAAAGAAATAGCACACAAATAACTCTTATTTTGCTATGCGCCTACATCCTATCACTACAAGAAAAAGTATTTGTAACAAGGGAATTCCTCACAATCCTGTCACAAATTCGATATTGCAAAAAAAATGAAAGAGTAAATATGTCACACATTTGGTGAATTTCGTCATAAAAACTGTCACAATTTTGTGACAGACCTATCCATCATAAATATTTCGTGGCAGAGTTTACTAAGAACTTTCACGATCTCTCTTAATTGCCTTGGTATCCATTAATTTTTAACATCTAAAATGCTTATGTTCCTAAAACTTCATTTACTAGCGAAGGAGCTAAATTGGTCTTTCCATTATTCCATTTCCTGCTTCCTAGTTATTATAACCTACAATTATTTTCCAAAGCTTTCTTGAAATGCTTCTCCAGACATTTTTATCCTCTTTACCATAACACAAAAACAATTAATGATCTCTATAATACAAATACATATATGCTAGTATATGTCATGATTTCAGTCAAGGTAATAGTTTTGTGTGTGTAGTAAAATCTAAGACAAGCAAAATTTGTTTAAAGTCTCAATGTAAAAACCCAATCCTCTTATTAAATAGGAAAGCGCACCTTTTTGATTGATGCCAGCACTTGCAAATTATTTAGTGTTTAGCCACAACTAAAAAGTAAAATAGGGGGATGTTGCTTCTTCTTCGTGTCCTACAAATTTCAGAATAATGTGTTCTAAAGTTCAACTTTTCAGTTTAAAACTTTGTGACATTGTGTCTTTTAAGTTTAGTTTTTCTAGTTTAAACTTTAGGGACATTATGTCCTAAGTTCAACTTTTCAGTTTAAAACTTCAAGACATTGTGTCATAAAGTTCAAACTGTGCAATTTAAATTTCATGCTTGTGTGCGTTTATTCTGCAGAACAACTAAAGCTAACATTTCCAAGCTTTTGTTGTGACTGGAGAGGAGAAGTCCGAATGAGTTTTGGGTCTTTACGATAAGAGAGACAGCAAGAACTTTCATTGTTGAATGTGTATATGGATGGAGTTTGTATCAACTTTTTGAATTACTAATGGAAGATAATAAGTTTTTTAGGAAAAAAGTGTTATATATAGTCGAAAAAGAATTAAGGGATGTTAAAGAAGATTAGAAGAAGAAGACAGAAAAAGAGAAGCAATATATAGAAGAAGCGAGAAAGAGAAGACATCTTCTTTTTTATTGGCTGGCTATGCTTTAAACACAAACCTTGGTTGAAACTTAAATAGAAGCCCAAATAATGGCTATCCCTGTAACAGAAAGTGAATTCACCCAGCAGCCCAAAATATAGTGGACTTGTAGGTAAAAGTGAAGCCATTTCGAGGGGATAAAATTCACAAATAGCCACGTTTTAGTCTATGTAATTGAAAAATAATCACTGAAAACTCTATAACACAGGGTATCTTCCAATTATAGTGCTGAAAAGTGGCTACCCAGTATTGTGTAGTAATTGTTGGGATTTTAAGCTTGTGTAGCTTAAAGAAGGTGAATGAGAAATGGAGAGAAAATGAAATATTTGAGTTTCCCTTGGGAAAGGGACATTGTCCCATATCGGAGAAAGAAAAGGCTTTTGATGGGTATATATATAATTGCTCTTCTTCTAGTTCTTAAAGAGTTAAGAAAAAGGCAAGCCTCGCGTCGTCGTCGCTCGCTCGGCTCGGCTTCGGCTTCGGCTTTGGTCAAAGATTGATTGATTAATCTTTTTGGACAAAATTTCATTCAATTAATTAATTAAATAATTAACGAAACCTGGTTCGGTCAGGCCCGTTTTCTTTCCCGAATTATTTTAAATATATTTTTTCCGCGATATTTCAAACACACCTTTTCCAACAGCCATGGCTGTTTCTGAAAGGTTGCAAACCTTTTCAGAAACAATGCCAGCAACTCTATAAATAGAGTTTGAATCCCAGAATCTTTCCTTACGAAATTTTTTGAGCTTCTTCTTCTTCTGCACAATATTTTCCAGTGTGTTTTACGACCATTGAGTGGTTCGCAGTTCATCAGAGTTTTGGTACCAATACACTGGTGAGTTAAATCGTTCTATCATGGGAGGATATATTCCAGCACCTCGGGTACTTGAGGGGAATAATTTCCTTAAGGACACACTGTGTATTCAGTGGGCT
>AWOL01S0036684.1:16653-37163 GCA_000715115.1 Nicotiana otophora | reverse complement strand
GCTACCTTAATTCGAGTTCGAGAAATCATTCTCACTCGACTACAAAGGCCTAAGGGCTACCTTAATTCGAGTTAGAGAAATCATTCTTACTCGGCTACAAAGCCTAAGTACTACCTTAATTCGAGTTCGAAAAATCATTCTCACTCGACTACAAGGCCTAAGGGCTACCTTAATTCGAGTTCAAGAAATCATTCTCACTCGACTACAAAGGCCTAAGGGCTACCTTAATTCGAGTTCGAGAAATCATTCTCACTCGACTACAAGGCCTAAGGGCTACCTTAATTCGAGTTCGAGAAATCATTCTCACTCGACTACAAGGCCTAAGGGCTACCTTAATTCGAGTTCGAGAAATCATTCTCACTCGACTACAAGGCCTAAGGGCTACCTTAATTCGAGTTCGAGAAATCATTCTCACTCGACTACAAGGCCTAAGGGCTACCTTAATTCGAGTTCGAGAAATCATTCTCACTCGACTACAAGGCCTAAGGGCTACCTTAATTCGAGTTCGAGAAATCATTCTCACTCGACTACAAGGCCTAAGGGCTACCTTAATTCGAGTTCGAGAAATCATTCTCACTCGACTACAAGGCCTAAGGGCTACCTTAATTCGAGTTCGAGAAATCATTCTCACTCGACTACAAGGCCTAAGGGCTACCTTAATTCGAGTTCGAGAAATCATTCTCACTCGACTACAAGGCCTAAGGGCTACCTTAATTCGAGTTCGAGAAATCATTCTCACTCGACTACAAGGCCTAAGGGCTACCTTAATTCGAGTTCGAGAAATCATTCTCACTCGACTACAAGGCCTAAGGGCTACCTTAATTCGAGTTCGAGAAATCATTCTCACTCGACTACAAGGCCTAAGGGCTACCTTAATTCGAGTTCGAGAAATCATTCTCACTCGACTACAAGGCCTAAGGGCTACCTTAATTCGAGTTCGAGAAATCATTCTCACTCGACTACAAGGCCTAAGGGCTACCTTAATTCGAGTTCGAGAAATCATTCTCACTCGACTACAAGGCCTAAGGGCTACCTTAATTCGAGTTCGAGAAATCATTCTCACTCGACTACAAGGCCTAAGGGCTACCTTAATTCGAGTTCGAGAAATCATTCTCACTCGACTACAAGGCCTAAGGGCTACCTTAATTCGAGTTCGAGAAATCATTCTCACTCGACTACAAGGCCTAAGGGCTACCTTAATTCGAGTTCGAGAAATCATTCTCACTCGACTACAAGGCCTAAGGGCTACCTTAATTCGAGTTCGAGAAATCATTCTCACTCGACTACAAGGCCTAAGGGCTACCTTAATTCGAGTTCGAGAAATCATTCTCACTCGACTACAAGGCCTAAGGGCTACCTTAATTCGAGTTCGAGAAATCATTCTCACTCGACTACAAGGCCTAAGGGCTACCTTAATTCGAGTTCGAGAAATCATTCTCACTCGACTACAAGGCCTAAGGGCTACCTTAATTCGAGTTCGAGAAATCATTCTCACTCGACTACAAGGCCTAAGGGCTACCTTAATTCGAGTTCGAGAAATCATTCTCACTCGACTACAAGGCCTAAGGGCTACCTTAATTCGAGTTCGAGAAATCATTCTCACTCGACTACAAGGCCTAAGGGCTACCTTAATTCGAGTTCGAGAAATCATTCTCACTCGACTACAAGGCCTAAGGGCTACCTTAATTCGAGTTCGAGAAATCATTCTCACTCGACTACAAGGCCTAAGGGCTACCTTAATTCGAGTTCGAGAAATCATTCTCACTCGACTACAAGGCCTAAGGGCTACCTTAATTCGAGTTCGAGAAATCATTCTCACTCGACTACAAGGCCTAAGGGCTACCTTAATTCGAGTTCGAGAAATCATTCTCACTCGACTACAAGGCCTAAGGGCTACCTTAATTCGAGTTCGAGAAATCATTCTCACTCGACTACAAGGCCTAAGGGCTACCTTAATTCGAGTTCGAGAAATCATTCTCACTCGACTACAAGGCCTAAGGGCTACCTTAATTCGAGTTCGAGAAATCATTCTCACTCGACTACAAGGCCTAAGGGCTACCTTAATTCGAGTTCGAGAAATCATTCTCACTCGACTACAAGGCCTAAGGGCTACCTTAATTCGAGTTCGAGAAATCATTCTCACTCGACTACAAGGCCTAAGGGCTACCTTAATTCGAGTTCGAGAAATCATTCTCACTCGACTACAAGGCCTAAGGGCTACCTTAATTCGAGTTCGAGAAATCATTCTCACTCGACTACAAGGCCTAAGGGCTACCTTAATTCGAGTTCGAGAAATCATTCTCACTCGACTACAAGGCCTAAGGGCTACCTTAATTCGAGTTCGAGAAATCATTCTCACTCGACTACAAGGCCTAAGGGCTACCTTAATTCGAGTTCGAGAAATCATTCTCACTCGACTACAAGGCCTAAGGGCTACCTTAATTCGAGTTCGAGAAATCATTCTCACTCGACTACAAGGCCTAAGGGCTACCTTAATTCGAGTTCGAGAAATCATTCTCACTCGACTACAAGGCCTAAGGGCTACCTTAATTCGAGTTCGAGAAATCATTCTCACTCGACTACAAGGCCTAAGGGCTACCTTAATTCGAGTTCGAGAAATCATTCTCACTCGACTACAAGGCCTAAGGGCTACCTTAATTCGAGTTCGAGAAATCATTCTCACTCGACTACAAGGCCTAAGGGCTACCTTAATTCGAGTTCGAGAAATCATTCTCACTCGACTACAAGGCCTAAGGGCTACCTTAATTCGAGTTCGAGAAATCATTCTCACTCGACTACAAGGCCTAAGGGCTACCTTAATTCGAGTTCGAGAAATCATTCTCACTCGACTACAAGGCCTAAGGGCTACCTTAATTCGAGTTCGAGAAATCATTCTCACTCGACTACAAGGCCTAAGGGCTACCTTAATTCGAGTTCGAGAAATCATTCTCACTCGACTACAAGGCCTAAGGGCTACCTTAATTCGAGTTCGAGAAATCATTCTCACTCGACTACAAGGCCTAAGGGCTACCTTAATTCGAGTTCGAGAAATCATTCTCACTCGACTACAAGGCCTAAGGGCTACCTTAATTCGAGTTCGAGAAATCATTCTCACTCGACTACAAGGCCTAAGGGCTACCTTAATTCGAGTTCGAGAAATCATTCTCACTCGACTACAAGGCCTAAGGGCTACCTTAATTCGAGTTCGAGAAATCATTCTCACTCGACTACAAGGCCTAAGGGCTACCTTAATTCGAGTTCGAGAAATCATTCTCACTCGACTACAAGGCCTAAGGGCTACCTTAATTCGAGTTCGAGAAATCATTCTCACTCGACTACAAGGCCTAAGGGCTACCTTAATTCGAGTTCGAGAAATCATTCTCACTCGACTACAAGGCCTAAGGGCTACCTTAATTCGAGTTCGAGAAATCATTCTCACTCGACTACAAGGCCTAAGGGCTACCTTAATTCGAGTTCGAGAAATCATTCTCACTCGACTACAAGGCCTAAGGGCTACCTTAATTCGAGTTCGAGAAATCATTCTCACTCGACTACAAGGCCTAAGGGCTACCTTAATTCGAGTTCGAGAAATCATTCTCACTCGACTACAAGGCCTAAGGGCTACCTTAATTCGAGTTCGAGAAATCATTCTCACTCGACTACAAGGCCTAAGGGCTACCTTAATTCGAGTTCGAGAAATCATTCTCACTCGACTACAAGGCCTAAGGGCTACCTTAATTCGAGTTCGAGAAATCATTCTCACTCGACTACAAGGCCTAAGGGCTACCTTAATTCGAGTTCGAGAAATCATTCTCACTCGACTACAAGGCCTAAGGGCTACCTTAATTCGAGTTCGAGAAATCATTCTCACTCGACTACAAGGCCTAAGGGCTACCTTAATTCGAGTTCGAGAAATCATTCTCACTCGACTACAAGGCCTAAGGGCTACCTTAATTCGAGTTCGAGAAATCATTCTCACTCGACTACAAGGCCTAAGGGCTACCTTAATTCGAGTTCGAGAAATCATTCTCACTCGACTACAAGGCCTAAGGGCTACCTTAATTCGAGTTCGAGAAATCATTCTCACTCGACTACAAGGCCTAAGGGCTACCTTAATTCGAGTTCGAGAAATCATTCTCACTCGACTACAAGGCCTAAGGGCTACCTTAATTCGAGTTCGAGAAATCATTCTCACTCGACTACAAGGCCTAAGGGCTACCTTAATTCGAGTTCGAGAAATCATTCTCACTTGACTACAAAGTCTAAGTGCTACCTTAATTCGAGTTCGAGAAATCATTCTCACTCGACTACAAAGGCCTAAGGGCTACCTTAATTCGAGTTAGAGAAATCATTCTTACTCGGCTACAAAGCCTAAGTACTACCTTAATTCGAGTTCGAAAAATCATTCTCACTCGACTACAAGGCCTAAGGGCTACCTTAATTCGAGTTCAAGAAATCATTCTCACTCGACTACAAAGCCTAAAGGCTACCTTAATTCGAGTTTGAGAAATCATTCTCACTCAACTACAAGGCCTAAGGGCTACCTTAATTCGACTTCGAAAAATCATTCTCACTCGACTACAAAGCCTAAGGGCTACCTTAATTCGAGTTTGAGAAATCATTCTCACTCAACTACAAAGCCTAAGGGCTGCCTTAATTCGAGTTCCAAAAATCATTCTCACTCGACTACAAAGCCTAAGGGCTACCTTAATTTGAGTTCAAGTGAATCATTCTACTTGACATCTATTTATCAAGCCTAAGAGCCACCTCAGTTCGAGTTCAAACATTCACTCGGGGACTACCTATAAGAAAATGTCGAGTGCAGCATTTGTTATCGGTCCTTTCTATCTCAATCATGGACCTTCGCATAATTATTCCATGCTAAGGCACTTTTTGACCTTTGTACAAGTTAACAAAAAGGCAAAAGATTCAGAAGCCATAGAAGGGAAAAGTTTTATATATACATCAAAATCTTTTACAAAGGCAACACGGCCCGAAGGAAGTTCTTTACCAAGGCCGAAGCAGCCTCGATAGAAAAATAACTACATAAGGTCCTAAATGTCTTGGTCTTCATCGGAGGCCACGTCCTCGGGATCTTCCCCACCTTCAGATTCGCTTGAGCTGTCGGAGTCATCCTCATGAAAGGCCAGCCTTCGAGCCCTGTTTTCTCCTCCTTGGCATTTTCAATTTCGGCCTCAGCATCGAAGCCCTGAGCACTGACCTCCTCGAGAGCTTCTCTCCAAGCCTACCAATTAGCATGTTCGACCATGCTCTTGACCTTGGCCTGGTTAACCTCAATATCGATCCTGAACTGGGCCACTTTTGCATAAGCTCTTTTATTAGCTTTGGTTATCCCAGATCTGACCACTTTGAGTTCATTAGCCACGCTTGCCTTATCGGAAGTGGCCAATTCTAACAGACTCTGAAGCTCTTTAACCTTCTCGATCAGCACCAAGGCGTTTTCTTTTGTAGCCCGAAGCTGGGCCTTAGACGACTCCAATTGCGCTTGAACGACCTCCTTTTTGGAGGCGAGGATATCCATATTTTCTTTGAATTTTTCCCCTTCGGCCATTAGCTCATCAACCTGCGAATTGATTCGTCCGCTTTGTTCAAGCCTCTGCCAAACCTGCAGAATCGAGTTGTTAGTGGTTATATCTAATTCATCTTCACTGTCGTGAAGAATTCGGAATACCTTCTCGGCCATCTCCTCGTGCTCATCCCGAGTCACGGCCAAATCTGCTCGAGGTTTCTCGCTATGAAGTTTATAGGAGTCACTCTTCTCAATGAGGTGCCGAACCTCGGCCTCATGCTCCTCTCAAATTCGGAGGAAATCCTGGTGATGCAACACCGAAACCTACAAACATGGGAAAAATATTAGAATTATCTACAGTAAGTATAAAAGAAACAGCATAGATGCCATCGAAATTACCCGATACAGAGCATGCTGGGCCTCGTTGAAACGGCAGGCGGATCCTACCACATTCATCACTGCTTGATCTTCTTCGGTCACTAGGGACCGAAGGTAACTAGCAATCCCCACGGGGGGAGAGAAAATTCGGGTATCTTCGGGGACAGAGAGCACCACCTTCCGCCTACGATCAGGATCAATACTCGAGGCCGGGAATCGGTCCACCAGTTTTGGAACCGATGAAGACATGGTAGAGCCCGAACATGATGTTTTCTTTGGTATCGGTAATCCACTAAACCCGATAACCTCCTCCGAGGCAGCTGATTCGAGCCCATCCAGAAAACCATGGATATCGGTCGGCTCCTGAATGCCCTCGTAGGATCGACCTTCCATCATGCTGGCCTCACGGATCATAGCATCCAAAATCTGAGGGTACCCGCTAATATCAACTATCCCGAGCTCATCCCTCGAGATATCTTATGCTTCCCGAGAAGTCCTACCCTCAGTCTCGCCTTCAACCATCTCAGCTCGAGACCTAATAGTCTCGGCTTTTTCTTGTTTTGGGATTATGGCCAGGGTTCCCTTATTCACTTCCGCCGATTCGGAAGATTGTTGTATCACAACATTAGCCCTTACTTCGGCTAATTCCTCTTCTCCTTCTTCGGTCTCGTCCCTCAATCAGCGGACCAATTCCGAAAGTATAACATCAGCGGGCCCCTTTAGCTTGCGATATTTCTTCGTCGGTTTTTTCTTTTTCGAGAGCAGGGAACTCGGTACATATTTTCTCTTCTTTTTTTTAACCTGCTTCGGGACAGGAACCTCCTCATCACCAGATGGGGGCCTCATGGCAACGTCCTTCCCTAGTCCTACAAAAGGGGAAAAAGAGTTAAGCAAGTAAAGAAGAGCAAATGGCAAACAAATTAAGAGAGAGACTTACCATGACTACGGGCCTCCCATCAACCCTTTGATAATTTCACCCAAGCGCGCTCGGAGTACGGTCTCTGCAGCACCAAACCTTCAACCCATTGTTTAAGATCCGGAATCGGCTTAGGCATCCGAGCCACAGCTGTGATAAGAAAGCAAAAATGGATCAAAAAAATGAAAGACAGTTGCAAAATTAAACAATCGAAGGGGAATAAGTGCTCACAGTTCATATTCCATTTCTCACGAAAAGACATGTCATCGGCAGGGATCAGGTCCCAGATTTTGACTCGAACAAACCTCGATCACGAGTCTCGTCTATACTCGAGAACGGCACTTTAGTGGCTCGGCGAGCAAGCTTGATTAACTCTCCTCGATAAAGTTGGTGACTATAAAGGCGCATAAGGTGGTCGAGGGTGAAAAGGCACCCCTCGATTTTGCTCGAGCAATATCGGAGAAGAATCACTATTCTCCAAAAAGAAGGATGGATCTGGCCAAGGGTCACGTCGTATCTCTTGCAAAAGGCGACGATGACAGGGTTTAAATGGCCCAACGTGAAAGGATAAGTATAAACACTTAGGAACCCTTCCACGTGGGTAGTAATTGATTCGTCAGGCGATGGGACTACCACGTGTTTATCGTCCCAGTTGTATTCTTGTTTGACTTTCTCGAGAATTTTCTCGATGATTGTACATTGGTACCTCGACATCGGTCACATCAACCCGGTACCGAAGAAGGTTTTTCAACTTTAAATTCACTGACGGTTGAACACCTAACCGGAATGAATTCCTGAGGGCGAGGCTCCGCCGCATCCTCACCACCGGCGAGTCGTGATGAAGAAGCAACCTCTTTTTGCGGAACGGTATTAGATGTTTTGGCCATCCAAATTTCTGGGAACAAAGAAGAAGGGAGATTGAAGTATTTGGTGTTTTGAGAAGAACAGGCAAAGAAATTTCAAAACCTAGAAATATGACACTTTGGAGAAGGCGAAGGACTGTGAAGATTAGAAGGAAAATGGTTTGAAGGTAAAAGTTTGAAATAATAAAGAAAGGGGCCATTTATAGATTTCATAGCGACGGTTCAAAAATTGGCAGTGGCCGACCATCGACTGACGCGCATTTAATACCTCGATAACTGGATCGATGGGACGTTTGTCACATACGTCACGATCGGGCTTGTCGCAGACGTCATCATTTACCATTGAATGACCTAAGAAACTATTTTCTTCTTTCATTTAATTGCCCTGGCCAAGGTCTTAATTTGGTCGTTTATAATTCATGACAACATGGAGCTTAAACTCATTACCAAGAGTTGACAGATTCCATCTTGACCAATAACTAATTCTACAAGTATTTAATCGTACCCAATAACCTTTCAAATATTGCCTAAGGGCCATAGGTGTCTAGTATCAAAGCACAATATATAACTTGTCAATTACTATGATGATCTCAGGTCAAAGGATACTCTCACATCATATTCTTCAAGAGAATATCCTATTGACAGTTTATGGTAATTCTAACCATTAGGAATTATCCAATGAGTCGGTTCAATGATCATATCTCTATATGCATCATCTATCTATGTGATTTAGTTAATTAGATCAACTAATCTTTATCCCATAAAGACAATCACATAAATATTGATCTAACCGGATTACTAATGTCCAAATTAATAATCCTACGACCAAGATCAAATTTAGATCAAATTGTAAGAGACTTTACTCTCATTATCATGATCTCCATCATGATGATAAGTCTCAAAATTTAATCAAGGACCTTATTAAATTAATCAATCAATTAATAATTCAATAACTATGATAAAAGAATATCAAATGCCATATATTTTTATATCAAATAACGTTCATAAAAAATATGTTCACATCAAACATGAGATTGGATCTAGGGCATATCTACTATATCTCTAACAAGCGTGTCTAATACTCAACTAATATAGATTGGGGTAACCATTTTACTGTTACCTTTAGAGATGATGCATAGCTCGAAAAAATTAAACTCCTTCGTGTATCCAACTACATCTTCTGTTGCATGTTTCTTCAACTTGCTAATAGGTATGCATTGGTTTCCTAGCTCTTCTTCGCTTGCCATTGTGATTTATCCTGTAGTAGCTAGGAGGTAGATACAAACACAATATATAGTTGTAATGTAGAATTGGTTTTTTCCTATCTAATCTATATCTTTTAGAAGTTGAACCATCAAATACAGTACATAGTTGTAATAAAAGAGTGATGTTCTGAAATCTAATATGGTGAAAACAGATTATTTTTGTGGTTTCAATGGAAAAGCGAGCAACTTCAGCTGGCACAATATATGAATATGTTAATAATGTTTAAAAGTGATTACAATAGTATAAAATTATTAATAATTTTGTGATGCAGTAATCGAGAAACCTGTTAAAGAATTATAACACTAAATTAAGCCTTAATAGCAAATGATGAACTTAATACCCACACTTGATAATAAAATGTTGAAATTGCGAAAAAGCAATCACTTGGGAATAGATTGCTAGCTATAAGCCAAAAGGGACAGAGGAGAAGTTAATATTTGCAGCACAAACTAACTAAAACACATATACTTGTTGCAAATATTGCTGAGTGAAAAGACTATTCTGCAAAAAAAGCGAAGAAGGATAATCGACAAAGAGATCTTATTGTGCACTTTTATATAGAGTGCTTTGGCGAATGTGAAAAGGTTGAGCCAAAAACTTATACCGGGGAAGATGAGAGATACAAACAATATCTAATAAGTAATAACTAAGGAAATGTACATTGATATAAGTAAAGAATGTAAAGAAATTGTACAAAGAGATCACTATGGACGATGAAAGAAATAAAATATAAAGAGTAAAATAACTAAAGGTATTTACACACCTGGCCACAAGTAATTACTGAAAATCCAGTATCCATTCATGCATCATCACGAGCAAATTCTCCATATTTGGCTTCTGAGATATCCTATTTATTTTGATCGTTAGCAAGAATCCCAACGATCAACAACTCTATTGTAAAGGTTGTTCAAGAAAAAGGAAAAAGAGGCAGAAACGCTTTCTAAGATAATTATGATGGAGAAAGTTTTTGGGGAAGTAACTGAAGGAAAACGTTTTTAGGGTAATTGAAGGACAATATGAATGCCCTCCGCCTAATTAGGTTCATTGACTTAGTTGTCTGGAGCATTAAACTGCTACTTCAATTCAGTCAGCTAACTAATAAAGTAATTAAAGAATTAACTAATTGGAGGTTTATTATTTTTCTTTAGAGACAAATTGGTCACTCAGATTTTAAAGGGTATTACTGTAAACTGACTTTGAAAGTATGAGCTTCCTACTTTTAGTATAACTAGTTAGGAGCCTCCTCCAAGCGTGACGTTTTTGTCTTCGGCCGCCAAAACTCCTCTAAAAATAATATTTAATGACTATTTATATGTGTAGGGAAGAGATCTAGATGAAATAACCAAACCCAAAACTAAATAGGAGACAAAGTAGGCTTTAAAAATCCGGAACACGCTCGCCACGGGCCTCGCCTCACGAGGCAAAATGCGAACTTCACCTCGCTACACACTGTGCGCCGCAACCTCTGACGCGAGCTCCTCCTTGCCTCAGCCGGTGCGACTCAAGATCAGTAGCAAGCAACAAGGCTCACTTCGCCTGCTCAATAGCAAGCAACAAGGCTTGCGTAGCCTGACAGCTGCTTCGTTTCAATTTTGTTGCTTTACTTAACTTTTGCCTTTCACGTTTTTGTTTCTTTCTTTTCCAAAATCCTTTGCATTGTTCTTTTTGTCCTCTTGTGATTTATCTTCAATTCTTGTCTCAATTATTCCTTCTTCGTCAATAATATCCTTACCATTATATAATCATAAGCCCATTGTGTTAGTGCATGAATCACACTTTAAATGTTTATTTTGCTCCAATTGCATCTTCAATATACCTACACATAAAATAAACTCAATTAAGCACAAATATAGTATAATTTAACATTAAAGCCCCAAAATATAAGGTAAGTAATGCTCCAAAAATAAGGAATTATAGCCAAACATCACGTATCAAACTAATGTCTTTTACGCTTACTATTGTGCTCATCCTCTTGTCGCACAAAACAATTTTTGGGCATTATTCCGGAATACATAACAGTAGTAACATATATAGTATATTTGTATAGCACAATTCCACCCCTCTCTTCCGTTCCCGTCGTCAAGTTTCCATGGAACAAATAAGTACTTATCATATTTGCTACCATTTTCTGGAATTGAAACATTAAATGTCCCTCCCAAAGCATGTCCTATTTTGTTACCAACCTCATAGGAGTTCCAATGAAGTGGTATATTCCAAACTTAGAGCCATATATCACTGATCTTGGATATTGAGGAATTACTTTCAAGAGCCGGCTTCGAGTTAGTTTTCCAAACAAGTTTAATTCCAATGTGCACATGCTTCAACTTCTCATATGAGTCTACCAATTAAGTGAACGCACCCTATCAAAAAAGTAGATGCAACGGTTGTAGCGCGGCGACGTTCCAGGCTACCAAGCAAAGATGCTTTCTTCAAAACCAAAAGCTGCCACCACTTCATTATTTAGGTCTTCAAACCATGCACGCGTTGAAGCGATTGTGTCTTCCTTTGTTTTTTTAACTAAAGGGTAAATATGTAATTTGACTTTTAAGTTTAGAATCAGGATAATATGAATGCACTTAGGCCAATCAAGCAGTGAGCTCCGATCTCTATCTGTAGAAATTCTAATCTTATTATAGGATTATATACTTTTAAATCAGAGAAAAAAGTTAATCAAAGCCAACCGATGATTGAAATATCTTGACAGATCATGAAAAGCAATGTGTTGGCTTTCAGAGAATTGAGCACCAACCAAAAAAGAATCAATCCAAGCTTTTATTAGAAATGTACTCATAAATCAACATTTTCTCTTCTGCTTGAATAAAACAACCAATAAGCTTCACTAGATTCCGATGCTGGAGTTTAGCTATGAAGATAACCTCATTCATGAACTCATCAGTTCCTCTTGACTGTAATTTCTTGTCCATCCTTCAGCATCCCCTAGGTATCCTCACACAATTAGGTGAAAGTGTTTCTTCAGAAATTTTTACTGAAAAATAGTAAACTAGAGCTTGACTCCTTCTTTGGGTAGCTTGTTTGAAGTGGAATAATGAACCTTTTATGACATCGTTTTTTGGGTCAAATAGGAGAATGGGAGATAAATTTTCTTATCGGAACTTTTGTATTCCTTTTAGAGGTTCTGAAAGTTAGTCAATATTCTATCACATGATAATTTCTTAAAGTTGTTAAGCAGTTAGTTTGGAGAAAAAAGAAAGAGCTGCAGTTAATATTCTTACCTTGTAAACTGGTCCAAAACCACCCTCTCCAAGCTTGTTGTTCAGCAAAAAGTTACTGGTAGCTTCCAAGATAGTTGCAAAATCAAACAATGGTAAATCAAGATCGTCATCTTTGCTTTCATTAATTCTGAACATTTCAGAGCTTGTATTTCCTCTTCCTGTCAATTTAAGGACTTAATTTGATACAAAAAGTAAAATTCTGAGATTTACCAATCAGAACTCCAAAAGTAAAAGCACTAATAAATCAAGCCACATGTTTCAAATTTCAAATCAGCAAAACATCTAATTTACCTTCACTAAAACGTTACTGATTCCTATCCTCCTCCTCCTCCTCCTTCTTCTTCTTCTTCTTTCGCCTTATGTACAAGATCAAGCATAGTGCTAAGAGAAGACTTAATGCTGCCAACGGCAAGCTGATTCTCAAAATCTTTAATTTCTCTCTACTAGAGTTTCCTGATGATTAATATAAATTCATCCAAGTTTCATAAGTAGGAAACCTTTTTTTTTCAAATAATGCAGGAATGCCTCTTTGTTTTACTTTTTTCAATTTGTTAATAAATGAGTCTTGAACCTAAGTCAAACCCAAAAGCTAGCCCTGAGGAGGTGATGATTGCCCAATATCATACAAGGAGATAACAATACATTTCCTCCTACAATATGGGACACTTAACAGAAATAATGTAGGAAAATCTCAACTTGCTCAAAGGCGAAAAGCTCTAAAAAGCATTTCAGGTGTATTGGGGCTTTAAGCGCAATTGAAGTGTGTGTTTTTGTAATAAAAGGTGCAATGGAGGGAAAAAGTAAAATTATAAATGTAATTCAAGAACAAATTTAAAAACTCATTCATAATGTTATTCTTAACAACTAACATACTTTTTCCCGAATATATTTGTTGTTTAGTAATACTTCAAGAATTTAACTTTCTTTTGGAAATTGAATGGTACATTTCTAACACAGCCTCCTGATCAATTTTCCCTTGCCCAATCTATTGGATCTTTGGGTTCAAATTTATCCAAATATCTGCAGATTGGAGAATTGCCGCTGTTGCACAAACCATATGTATGACACTGACCGTAAATGTCACAGTTGTCTGCCGGTGCGCTACCAAAACCATCCCAATTCTGAGTTTGATTATTCCATATTGAAAACTCTAGAAACCCATTTAGTTCCATCACTACCCTCGCAATGCTAGATCTGTTTGTGAGCTCATACGTGAAGTATACTTTATCAAGATCGGATAGTTATAAGCATGACTTGGTAGCAGAGATGGTGAATTAGCAAAGCTTTGACCATTCCATGCTCCACCCCAGAAGCATTCGATGGTACCGTTCATGCGAAATGGCTGTGGAAATCCTTGAGGATCAAAAATGAAATTAAACTCACCCTTAGAGGGGTCAGTTCTGCTCTTCCATGACCAGAGGGAATGACGAAAACCAGTCTTAAGATCGATCCCAACCTTAACTCCAGGTAAAGCTATGTCACCGGGATAGTCGAAACTCAGCCACAAGTAATTATCAGTTGCATCCCTAACGACAAGACTGCCTGAATCAAGAAGCTGAGCTATTGGATTTTGCACACTTCTGATGGCACTAGAGGACCAAATGACACGACCAGAACCGTTCAGAAGAGTAAGATTTCCTTGTCTTGTAAAATTTAGCATACCATTTGTATCATTGAATGGATTGTCTCTATTAGCAACCCATACCACTGTCTGTATGTTGTTGAACCGTATTCCAAGGTATCGTTTCCTGGATATACCAGTACCAGGGGAGAAAAAACCCAACTCAAACTTTCCACCTGATGAAATGATGGTGTTTCCATCTATTAAAGGTTGATCTGTAGGTATGGTATTTGCAGCACTAGAAAGAATCAAAATAGAAAATATGGAAGGCAAGAAGAAATGAATATTTATGGCTTCCATTGGTTTCTGTGCTTTTACCTCATAGCAACTCTAACCTTGTCCCAAAATGGGGATTTCTCCATTTTTTTGGGACAAAAATGAAGAAATTTCACTCCAACTCTCCCCCATTTTTGTCCCCAAAATGGGGAGTGAATAGTGTCTACCCAAATTTTGGGGACACACTATTCATCTCCCCATTTACTATTCCTCATTAAAATATTATCATTTTTATTATTTAATCTTTTAATTTATTTTTTTATATATACTTAATTATGTTTATATAATATATTTACCTAATTAATTTTTCATCTTAACTTTGACGTATAATTTTGAAACATTAATTATCGTGCATCTTTTTTTATGTAAAATTGGTAGTTAATTTTATTATGAGTTATAATTGTATGAAAAAGATATAACCATCACAAAAAATGAAAGGTGCAAATATAAAATATGATTTCACTTTTATTTGAATTATTAGTTAATCTATAATAATTGCTTACAAATTATATTATTTAAAATTTTATGAAATTGTTTTAATGGAAATTACAAATTAATGAAAATAAAAGATGGAATTTGTTTAATAGAAATTAAAAATAAAATTGAAATGAAAGATAATAATATAATATAGAAGAGAGAGAAGAATATAAAAAAGAATATTCTCTTTTGGGGGAAAATGGGATAATGGTTGGAGTAAGTTGTCCTCAAAATGGGGGTAAATGTTGGAGATGGCCTTAGTACTTTACTAAATGAACTTACAGAGTTTTCAATTTCTTATTCAAGAATAGTGTGGGGTTATTAGATGACTTCTGTGGAACATGATAATGATAGAGAACTTAGTTGGTCAACGTGACCGAATGCAATTATAATTTATTTTTTTTTGCTGAGACAAACTTGTAGTCAAAGTGTGTGGATTTGAAAAAATATCAAGACTTTGAGGGAATTTCTGCATGGGGTAAAACTGGTTGATAACAGGTGGTCGAATGGTAAAGTGACACATGGAACCGAAGATATGCAAAAGATGAGTAGGAAAATAACTAATACTAGATGCAACGTATGCGATCGGTGCCAGACGGATTCCGAAAGGAACATAGTCGGTGATAGAAGTTCAAAGGTTCGACATCGGATAGCATTCAATGAGCAGTCGTTACGGGAAATATTTGTTAACATTCAATGAGCAACCATTACAGAGAATATTTGTACTTAAAGCATGCCGTTATATATTCATCAATGAAACTTTTTTCTTATTTAAGAGGAGCTTGATCTCCCGAGGTAGAGCTATAAAGAGTAGGGTTAACAGCTATTATAGGGACATGAAACATTCTGCACACAAAAGCTATACTTTACTATTTTGCTCTCAATCTAACAGTTTTATCATTGCTTTATCATTACTTTTACTTCTGTTCTCGGAAAGGCTGAGTTCGGAATCAGGCTTGCAATCATCTTTATTTTAACTTGTTAATCTTATATTTGCTTTATTCCTTTATCATTTTTGTATCAAAATGATTCGCTTGTCTATAAACCACATTACAAGTTCAATTGTACTATTTTACGGGTAAACAGTTTGGCGGCCACCGGGGGGCATAAACAGTTACGTAATCATTTTGGTCCATTCGTTTATTACTAATAAGTTTTGCTTCTTTCCTTAGTAAAAACTAGATATGACAGCCAATGATGTCAACAACATACACAACATTGAAGTACGCGTTGAACGGGAAGAATTCTCCCAGCGTGATGACTCAATCAGTGAGACCTGCAACGAAGGGGACGAGACGACCCCGGTTCGTGAAGGTCAGTATCCTCGGCATGTGTAGGACCCAACTCTTGATGATGCGGAGGAGAAACATGTCGTAGAAATGGTCAAACTCCTTAGGGAACAATAGAGAGCAATCATGGACCACCTCTCAAGGTAGGATCAGGTGATGACGGAGTTAAAACAAGCATTGTCAGATGCCTCCAATAACGCAAACGGAAGGGGCCTAATTCTTCCTAGTGTTCCCAGAAATCAAATGGCTCAAAGAATCAATAACAACACCCCAAGGGGCAAGGTCGGTTTCGACGCAATCGGAGGGACGAATAACAATGGGAGTGAATCTTTCAAAATCGAGCTCATGAGATTCATGAGAGGAATGAACGAAAGAATGGATCAGAATGCGAAGGAGTTTACGCTCGGATTGGTCAAATTCCGGGCGCGCCACCAGTGTTACAAGGGCCAGATTTGAAAAAGTACATGCAGTTGTCGTTTAAGCCAAGCATATCACCAGAGCTAATTCCAAAGAGATTCAAGATGCCGGACACACCAAAATACGATAGGACTCCAGATTAGCAGGAGCACATCACAACTAACACCACGATAGTGAAAGGAAATACTTTGGCTCAACATGAGATCGAGTCAGTTCTGTTGAAGAAGCTTGGTGAAACCCTCATGAAGGGGGCCCTGACATGGTACTCCCTCTTACTTGAGCATTTAGTTGATTCTTTTGAAATGCTTGCAGATTCATTCATTAAGGCCCATGCTGGAGCAAGAAAGGTTCATGCCATAAAGGTAGACATATTTAGAATTACGTAGGGCGAATCCGAGCTGCTGCTAGAATTTGTGATCCGGTTCCAAAAAGAAAGGATGTTGCTACCAGGGTGTTCCAAATGAGTGGGCAACAGAGGCATTCACAAAGGGTCTAAACCCACTGTGTTCTGATGCCTCCCGAAAATTGAAGGAGAGTTTGCTCGAGTTTCAGGAAACCACATGGACAGATGTCCATAAACGCTATGAGTAAACAATAACGATAGAAGACGATCATCTTGGATCATCGGTATCGACCAAGGGACGAGGTCGAGACAAAAATCAGGACAGGTTTAAGAATGACTTTGATGCAGATCGGCGGTCCTCTAGAGGTTGTTTTCTATTGTATGAAAGGATCGATGGGCATAACAACAGAGGTTTTCAGTCATCATATAGGTTTGATCCCGACAGAAGAACTGATCGCAGCCGAAAGAACAGGTCGTTGCAGAAGAAAGAGGTCTCAGGGTCCCGAGACGCTGCATATCTCAGGTTATTAGATTACAACTTTAACATTAGCCTAGTAGAGTTAGTGTCGACAATGTGAAATATCTAAGAAGCACGATTCCCGGAGCTAATCCGATCAGATTCTAGCCAGAGTGATCCCAGTTTATGGTGTGAATACCCTGGGAATCACGGTCATAGAACTAGGGACTGCCGACATCTTCATGAAGAGGTGGCGACATTGCCAAAGAATGGCCATCTTAGAGAGATTTTTAAGTGACCGAGCCAAAAACAGTTATGGACAGAGTAGAGACAACACAAAGCCTTCGAAGACAACAGAAGGGCCGCCTCAGATGACCATCAATATGATATTTGGAGGGAACAACGTCAATGGGGTAACTTTTTCAGCAACGAAGAAAATGAAGATATTGGTGACTCGCAATAAGAGACTTCATGAGGTCTCGGAAGATGACATCACCTTCACGGAGGAGGACACTGACAGACTTCTTCTGCCATATAATGATGCTTTGGTAATATCTCTCAATGTTTTAGATTTTAAAATTAAGTGTGTTTTGGTTGATCCGGGAAGTTTAGCCAACATCATCAAATGGAGAGTTCTGGAGCAAGAGAAATTCACCAGGGACATCATTCCGGCGACAAAGCTCCTAGCTGGCTTCAATTTCACAAGTGTGACAACCCGATGAGATGCTACCCACTCACGCTGAAGGTATAATAAAGGCCATCATGTTCGAAGTGGTAGATGGAGACATGGGCTATAACATGATCATCGAAAGGCCGTGGATACATGAGATGAAGGTCGTGCACTCGGCATATCACCAGTTGCTGAAATTTCCAACTCCAGAAGATATTAGGCAAATAAGAGGAGACCAACCGGCAGCAAGGGAGATGAACACGTTGACCGTGTAAGGCCCCGTAAAATTTTGCCAAGGAATTTAAGGTTTCGTGGTGCCGAGGTAGGCTTACGTTGAAGAATGTACTGAGGAGTTGATGGAAATGTTTGGCTGAAGAAGGCGATCCTACGATAAGTTTCGCGAACGCAGAACCATTTCACGGGCCGCATAATTATCGCGGAGTTGAGCAGAGAATTTTTTGAATTTTGAAGGTTGTTCTGCAGTCCATTATGCGATCGCATAGTTGTTTCACGATCCGTACATCCGTCGCAGATTTGGCATGAAGCATTTTAGAGAGTGATTCTATGGTCCACTTTACGGCCGCATAAGTGGTTTGTGGACTACAGACCGGTCCAGACCAGCCTAGTGCTTGGCATCATTTTCACGGCCTATTTTGCAGGCCGCATATCTGTTATGCGGTCTATTCTGTGACCGCGGACCTGAGTTTGGAGGGTCCGTTTTCCTATTTTTATAACCCGACCTCATTTTGATAAATAGCCTTAGGGGCTCATTTTGAAGTAAATATCTGATGATTTTAGAGAGAGGTAAGAGTATTTTAGAGAGAGAAGGAGGAAACCTAGCATTCTAGTCACCCATTCTTGCACCAATCTTCAATAATGAAGGAAGCCAATCACTAGACCACTATCTACCAGGGTAAGTTCCTGCCCTATACCACCCATACAAGTTATTTTAGGGTCTAAGTATATTGTGGGATTGGAATTAGACCATGCATGTGTCAATAGCTTGTAGTATGTGGGGTTAATGAACTAGTTTGGGTAGTTTCTTGTTGAAATTGGTTGAGAGAGGAAGGGATTACCATTGTAGGACTTCGTAGTCTATCTTGCATGCTAGGTGTTTGACAAAATTTCTAGGAGAGTTACACTATGGGAATCCTTCTAATTATTAACTGGTTTTTGCTATCTTCTTTTAGATTGTTATTGCTAGAAATGTGGGGCGTTATAGTAACTTAAGAAAAGCACAAACAAGCTATGTTGGCTAAACTACTCTCTTAGAATTGAATTCCATGATGTTCCCATAAGTTTCAAGTATGGTTAGCTCAAGTTCCTTATTCCCATGTTCCGAGTTGGTCAGAGCTGGATATTACTGGCCCCGGATGGAACATGACGCAAAGGCACTCGTACAGAGATGCAACAAATGTCAACGTTATGCATAGTTGGTGCACCAATTAGCAGAACTTTCACATTCGATGGTGTCTCCGTAGCCATTCATGAAATGAGGGATGGACATAGCTGGACCTTTACCACCGGGCCCCGAAAAGGTAAGATTTCTCTTGGTTTTAACTGATTATTTCACTAAATGGGTTGACGAAGGTCCATACCAAAAGATCAAAAATGCCAATTGGTTGACTTCATATGGGACCACATAATCTGCCGATTTAGAGTACCGAAGGAAATCGCATGTGACAACGGGCCATAGTTCATAGGTTCAAAAGTCACAAAGTTCTTGGAAGGGTTAAAAATCAAAAGTATCACTTCTTCGCTGTACCACCCGAGTAATAACAAACATGTGGAATCAACCAACAAAGTAATTATTCAAAACCTTAAAAAGAAGTTGAAAGATTCTAAGGGCAAGTGGCCCGAAGAGCTACCGGGGAGCCGACTTTGAAACAAAGAGGCAAACAATGAAGCATTGCTGGTGAAGCTGCACTTTCTTGAAGAACACCAGGACCTAGCGTATGTGAGGATGGTGGCTCGAAAACAAAGGATGGAAAGGTATTTGTAACGACCCGACCGGTCGTTTTGTGTAATTGTGCCTCGGTTCCCCTTTTGATGCTTCACATATGTGTGTTTTTGGTTTTATGACTTACGGGGTTTAATTGTTTCGTTCCAGAAAGATTTCTAGTTGATTTGGACCCTTTGATTCTTGGCTTATAAGCCTAAGTTGTTTATGTTGACCAATGGTTGACTTTTGTGAACACGATCCCAAAATAGTATTTTGATGGCTCTGCTAGCTTCGTATTGTGATTTTTGAGTTGGGCATATGCCCCAAATTGAATTTGGAAGTCCGTAGGTTGATTGGTGTGGTTTTGCCGAAAATTGGCAACTTGAGGTAACAAAGTTTGACCGTAGGTTGAATTTTGGCTATCAGGGTCGGAATTTGATTTTGGGACTTGGAATAGGTATATTATGCTATTTAGAAAATTTGGTAAAATTTGGAGTTTAATTGATAGGGATCGGATGCTTAGTTGCAATTCTAGAAGTTCTTGAACTTTACTTTGAAACTCATGCGTTTTTGTGTCCAATTTGTAGTTCTAGATGTTATTTTAGTATTTTAATCGTGCGAGTGAGTTAGGGATTTCCACTTAGTTAAGGAATTCAAAAGAAATCTACTCAGTAAGAACCGAGATTTCCACAACTAGTCCGTGTATGCACTCATCACCTCGCGTACACGGTGCTCACATATCACAAATGGTTACAACAGTACCAAATCATAAGGGGATTCCCTCTCCCCCCCCCTCCCCCCCACAAAGTTAGACAAGTCACTTACCTCAAAC
>AWOL01S0036684.1:0-15058 GCA_000715115.1 Nicotiana otophora | reverse complement strand
ATTTCCCCCCCACAAAGTTAGACAAGTCACTTACCTCAAACCTCGCTCAATCAATCGATAATGATGCCTTTCCCTCGATTTTCCGACTCCGAATTGTCCAAATCTAGCCAAAAGCAATTACATAATATGAATACAACTACAAGACACTAATTTAAATCATAAATCTACGACTTCAGCAAAGAATCGATTAATCGCCCCAAAATAAGTCGACCCGGTCCCACATATCGGAATAGGGTAAAAGTCACAAAATAAGAACACCCATTCGATATCGAGTTCACCCATACCAAAATTACCAAAATTCGACACCAAGTCAACACTCAAATCCCCAAATTAAACTCTCCAAATCCTTAGCCTCAAACCCCCAAATTCCACCTAAACACACACAATGTAGGTGGGAAAATTAACGGGGAAACAAGATTATTGATCAGATATGAGTACAAGAGACTTACCCCAAGAAATCTCTCGAAAATGCTCTCAAAGATTGCCAAGACCCGAGCTCAAAATGTTTAAAATGAAGCAAAATCACAAACCCTTGTATTTAAGTGTTCTGTCCACTACTTTCGCTTCTACGGAAACTTAGCCGCATTTGCAGCGTTGCAGAAGCAACAACATACCCGCTTCTGTGGTTTCTTTCGCTCCTACGGTCTCCTCTTCCACACCTACAAAGTTTCCACTTCTATGGTCCAAAATACGCTTTTGCAGTTTCGCTTATGTAAGACGAAGGCTGCTTCTGTGGAGCTCCCATGCCAGGTCCCTTTCACTTCAGCGTTGCCTCCTTCGCATCTGCGATCTCATAGATGCGGAACTTCCCTCGCATCTGCGACCTCTGCCCACACTGCTCCAGCCCGCTTCTACGAACAACATGCCACTTCTGCGGGCTCGCACCTACGGTCAATCTTGCGCAGGTGCGATTACTCCAGAGCTTGTGCCTTCAGCCATTCTCACCAGTCCAAATTTGATCCGTTAACCATCCGGAATCCATCAGAGGCCCTCGGGACCTCAATCAACTTACCAATAAGTCCTAAAACATCATACGGACTTAGTCGAGCCTTTAGATCATATCAAACAATGCTAAAAATACAAATTGCACATCGATTCAAGCCTAATGAACTTTAAAACTTTAAATTTCTACATCTGACACTGAAACCTGTCAAATCAAGTCCGATTGACCTCAAATTTTGCACACAGGTCATAATTGACATTACAGACCTATTCCAACTTTCGGAATCAGAATCCAACCCCGATATCAAAAAGTCCACTCCCGGTCAAACTTCCCAAAAATCATCCAATTTTCCAACTTTCGCCAATTGACGCTAAAATGACATGCGGACCTCCAATTCAACATCTGAACATGCTCCTAAGACCAAAATCACCCTACGGAGCTATTGGAACGTCGGAACTCCATTCCGGAGTCGTCTTCACATAATTCAAATTATGGTCGATTCCTACGACTTTAACTTTTATTTTAGGGACTATGTGTCCCATTTCACTCCGAAACCAAAGACAAATCCTCCCGGCATGTCACAAAACCCAAAAATGCAATATAGAGAGCAATAATTAGGGGTTCGGGGCAAATACACTCAAAATGCCTGGTCGGGTCATTACATCCCCCCCCCCATAAAAAAACATTCATCCTCGAACGAGTATAGAGACATACTTGGAGTGGTGAAAAGATGAGGATAACAGTTGTGCATATCATGCTCGGTCTCCCAAGTCGCCTCCTCGACCGGATGACCCCTCCACTGAACCTTCATAGAAGCGATGTTCTTTGAACTCAACTTTCTAACCTGCATGTCCAAAATGGCCACCGGCTCCTCAACATAGGATAGATCCTTGTCCAACTGGATTGAGCTGAAGTCTAACACATAAGACGGATTGTCGTGGTACTTATGGAGCATGGAAACATAGATTACTGGATGAACTGCAGAGAAAATAGGTAATAGTGCAAGACTGTAAGCCACCTCTCTAACCCTCTCAAGAATCTCAAAAGGCCCAATATACCTACAGCTCAACTTTCCCTTCTTTCCGAACCTCAAACACCCTTCATGGGCGAAACCCGAAGCAAGACTCGCTCCCCAACCATGAATGCAAGATCGTGAACCTTCCGATCTGCATAACTCTTTTGCCTGGACTAGCTTGTACGAAGTCGATCCTGAATCAATTTAACTTTTTCCAAGGCATCCTGAACCAAGTCTGTACTCAATAGCCTAGCCTCACCCGGTTCGAACCAACCCACTATAGACCGGCATCGTCTACTATACAAAGCCTCATACGATGCCATCTAAATGCTCGACTGATAATTGTTGTCGTAGGCAAACTCCGCAAGTGGCAAGAACTGATCCCAAGCACCTCCAAAATTCATCACACACGCACGAAGCATATCCTCCAATATCTGAATAGTGCGCTCGGACTACCCATTCGTCTGAGGGTGAAATGTTGTACTCAACTCCACACGAGTACCCAACTCACGTTGTATGGCTCTCCAGAACCTTGATGTAAACTGAATACCCTGATCAGAGATGATAGATACCGATACACCATGAAGCTTGACAATCTCGCGAATGTAAACCTGAGCCAGCTACTCCGAAGAGTAAGTAGTAATCACATGAATGAAATGAGCTGACTTGGTCAATCTATCCACAATCACCAAAACTGGATCGAACTTCCTCTGAGTCCGTGGGAGCCCAACAATGAAATCCATAGTGATCCGCTCCCATTTCCACTTTGGAATCTCTAACTTGTGAAGTAATCCACTCGGTCACTGATGCTCATACTTCACCTGCTGACAATTTAGGCAATGAGCTGCATATTCCACTATGTCCTTCTTCATTTGCCTCCACCAATAGTGCTGCCTCAAATCCTAATACATCTTCGCGGCACCCGGATGAATGGAGTACCGCAAGCTGTGAGCCTCCTGGAGAATCAACTCATGCAAACCATCTACACTAGGAACACATAGCCTTCCCTGCATCCGTCATACACCGTCATCTCCAATAGTGATGTCACGACCCAAACCGATGGGCCATGACAAGTGATTGAGTCCTACCTGTCGAACACCCCTAAGCATGCATCTAAGATATAAACATACATTAAGGGTAGGTCATGAATAACATATGTCAATAAACTACTAAATTACGTGAATAACATATGTGAGGAAAACATGTCCAAAATACATATATACATATACATGCGAAATACGGTAGGGCGAGCCGACAAGGCTGCTATAGACAACTATATATCCAAAATTGGAAGCCGGCAAGGCCACATACTATCCAACTATACATGAATGTCTACAGACCTCTAATAGAGTGTACAACTATATAAAGGACGGGACTGGATCCCGTCGTACCCATATCTACATACCATAAACAGCGTACCAAAACTAGTAACAGCACCGGATCAAGTGGAGCACACCAATTCTCACTGATCAAAGATCCTAAAAAAGGGGACTGTCAGCCTGTCTACCTGCACCTGTAGGCATGAAATGCAGTATCTCCAGGCAAAAGGGATGTCAGTACAAATAATGTACCGAGTATGTAAGGCATGAAAATCAGTACACAAAAGACACAAAAGAAACATGGAGTAAAGGAATCCACATGTAAGTCTAAATAACTTTGTGAATCCTGAAATATTTATAAGTTCATGCATGTGCATATAAATGTCCTATCATGCATAGGTATATGTGTACATAACATCATCAAGCCTTTGAGGGCATCCCGTCATATCATCTAAGCCTATGTGGGCAAAATCATCAACATATACCAACTGATCAGGTGGTGGTGCGTATATAACGCCGTAACCTTTGCCCATATCCCATATACATATAATATACACGTATATAACGCCATCTAGTCATGGGTCAATGTACATGTATAAATAAATAAAATGCATAAGAAGTGAGTAAATAAGATTTCTCGGAATGTCATAAGATCAGTATGTCTTCGGATAAACTTTATCAACTACGTATTTTTCTGAGACCCATGAAGAAAAGATATAATAAGACACGTGGGAAATCAAGAACATAGAAGGGATAGATTTAACATACCTGAACCGATTCTCTTGACAATCCCGCTAACACACGCCAATCGCGACAAAACACGTAATGGTAAGATCGAAGTAGGGAGAAATCCGTATGATATTCTTGAGAAAGGTTATACCGGGCGCCCATATAATTGCAAATCCCGCTGCTATTATGTAATATAATCTCGTATGAATTTTGTTGTGGAAGATCCATTACTTTGTAGATTGGATATAAGCATCTCTCTTTGTGAATTTGAGAGGTCTTTTACCTTAGTGGGTGTGGGCCCCACTTAGGTGATGACTTAGCCAAAAATTTCTCTAAATGTGCCACCTTGTTATTTGAGTAAAGAGTCACTAATTAGGATTTGATCCATATGTAGCTTGCTACCACGTTGGGGGTGTGATATCTCCATTAAGCTTATCCAAAATTCTAATTAATTAGTTAATCTCCCACTAAAAATTAATAATTACCCAATTATTCACATAATTAAGAATTATCTTAAATTATTTAAAATACTATTCACTATTAACATACTTTATACACCTTACTATCATGGCCATGTGGTACCTTGTATGGCACTAGTCCATAAATACCGGGTATTATAGCTCGGACCGTATTTTATCCCAAATTGATAACCTTCAATGAAACTCATTTTCTTTGATTCGTTTACCATCTAACCTTTACGGCACTTACTTATCGCCTGTTATAAATAGCATAAATGCTTATAAACTCAAAAATAATCTCATTTCCGAGTCTACGTCGATTAACTTATGACGAAACTTTAACGTACGAAAATGGGAAATGTAACACCCTTCCCCTCTTAGAAACATTCATCCTCGAATGTTTAACGCCCCGAGATCTATATATATTTTGGTAGAGTCGCCTTCGTAACAGTACTATTATCAACCCTTCTTGTAGAAAACTCAATAATTCAATGCCACATATTGCCACAATCATTAATTAGGGCAATGGCCTCACACGACCAATGAAAATAATTAACACAAGAATCCATACTCGTACCTTAAGGCTGTGATGTCTCAGTCGGATCCTCCTCTGGAAGAGAAAACAAGTGGGGATACCTAGACTTCAAGTCTTCTTCAGCCCAAGTCATTTTTTCCACATTATTGTTTCTCTAAAGTACTTTCACCGACGGTACGTCTTTAGTTCTCAATCTCTGAACGTGTCTATCTAGTATAGCAATGGGAGTTTCCTCATATGATAGTTGCTCTGTGACCTGAACATCATCAACTGACACGACTCTGGAAGGATCTCCGATACATTTACGAAGCATAGACACATGAAAGACTGAATGTACTGACTCCAAGTCAGAAGGCAAGTCTAACTCATATGCTACATGACCTACCTTGTGTATGATCTTATATGGTCCAATGTACCGAGGGCTAAGTTTCTTACCGAACCTCATAGCGCCTTTCATTGGTGATACCTTTAGGAATACCCAATCGTCAACCTGAAACTCCAAGTCTCGTCATCGATTATCCGTATAAGACTTCTGATGGCTTTGAGATGCTACTAGCCTTTCCTGTATACGCTTAATCTTCTTGATTGCCTGTTGTACCAACTCTGGACCTACTAACTTAGTTTCCCCAACATCGAACCATCCTATAGGCGACCTACACTTCCACCCGTAAAGAGCTTCGTATGGAGCCATCTGAATACTGGAATGATAGCTATTACTATACGCGAACTCAATAAGCGGCAGATGATCATCCCAGCTACCCTTGAAGTCTATCACAGAAGCCCGTAATATGTCCTCCAGTGTTTGAATAGTACGCCCAGCATGTCCGTCTGTATGAGGATGAAATATTGTACTAAGACTTACCCGAGTCCCCAATCCTTTTTGAAAGGACCTCCAGAAATTACTTGTAAACCGAGCACCTTTTTTCGAGATAATAGATATAGGGACACCATGAAGTCGTACTATCTCCTTAATGTAAAGCCCTGCATAATCCTATGTGGAATATGTAGTCCTAACGGGCAAAAAATGAGCTGATTTTGTAAGTCTATCAACAATCACCCATATAGAATCGAATTTACGCCGGGTACAAGGTAAGCCTACGATGAAATCCATATTGATTACTTCCCACTTCCAAGTCGGAATCTCTATAGCCTGCAATAATCCACCGGGTTTTTGATGCTCAATCTTAACTTGGTGATAGTTAGGGCACTGAGCAACAAACTACGCTATATGCTTTTTCATTCCGTCCCACCAATATATTTCCTTGATATCATGATACATTTTTGTTGCTCCTGGATGGATAGAATAACGAGAATAGTGAGTTTCTCCCATAACTGCCGACGCAACCCTGCAATATTAGGGGCACATAACCGTCCTCGATATCTGAGGACCCCATCTTCTATAATCTCAAATGGTGTCTCTCCTTCTGAGGGGTTGTATCCCTATAATGAGCTAACACAAGATCCTCGTACTAGCGTTCCTTCACTTCAGTTACTAAAGAGGATATTGTCGTGTCATGAATAGTAATTCCAGTATCACCTGAGTCCAGTAATTGAACTCCAAGATTAGCTAGATGATGAATGTCATGGGCTATCCCACTCTTCTCTGGTTGTAAATATGACATGCTACCCATAGATTTACGGTTAAGGGCATCAGCTACTACGTTCGCCTTTCCTGGATGGTATAAAATATCAATGTCATAGTCTTTCAGTAGCTCCAACCATCTCCTTTGGCGTAAATTCAATTCCTTTTGCTTGAAGATATACTGAAGGCTCTTATGATCCGTATAGATATTAACATGAACTCTATACAAGTAGTGCCTCCACATCTTTAGTGCATGAATCATCGCGGCTAATTCTAAATCGTGGGTCGGGTAATTCTTCTCGTGCTTTCTTAATTGTCTAGAAGCATATGCTATAACCTTACCATGCTGCATCAGTACACAACCCAATCCAACGCCCGAAGTTTCACAATAGATAACATAACCATCGGTCCCATCTGGGAGCATTAGAACCGGTGCTGAAGTTAATCTGTCCTTCAATGCCTGGAAACTCCGTTCGCGAGAATCAGTCCATTGAAACTTAGCTCCCTTCTGAGTCAACTTTGTCAATGGTGCTGAAAGGGAAGAAAATCCCTCTACGAATCTCCTATAATAACTTGCCAAGCCGAGGAAGCTACGAACCTCCGTCGGTGTCGTAGGTCTAGACCAAGTATTTACTATCTCAATCTTTTGTATATCAACCCGGATACCTTCACCTGAAATAATATGCCCAAGGAAAGCTACAAAATTCAACCAGAATTCACATTTAGAGAATTTTTCATACAACTTCCCTTTTTGTAGAACTTTGAGCATAGTACGCACATGATCTGCATGCTCAGGCTCTGAACGATAATACACCAATATATCATCAATAAATACAATCACGAATAGATCTAGAAAGGGTCTGAACACTCGGTTCATCAAGTCCATGAATATTGCTGGGACATTAGTCAAACCGAATGACATAACACGAAACGCAAAGTGCCCGTATCTGGTCCTGAATGCTGTCTTCGAAATATCCTTCTCCTTAACCCTTACCTGATGGTACCCGGACCTCAAGTCTATCTTTGAGAAACACTTGGCACCTTACAACTGATAAAAGAAATCATCAATCCTCGAGAGTGGGTACTTATTCTTGATCGTCACCTTATTCAACTGTCTATAATCAATACACATCCGCAAGGAACCATCTTTCTTCTTCACAAATAACACAAGTGCTCCCCACGGTGATGTACTAGGTTTGATAAAGCCTTTTTCAAGTAAGTCCATTAGTTGTTCCTTCAACTCTCTCAGCTCTGCTGGCTCCATTATATAGGGAGAGATAGATATTGGTTGAGTATCTGATAATAGGTCAATAGCAAGCTTAATTTCTCGCCCTGATGGAAGACCCGGAAGCTCATCGGGAAACTCATTAACCACAGGAGTAGATTGAATGGTTGGTGACTCTACCTTCACATCCTGTACCCGAACTAAGTGATAAATATAGCCCTTTCTGATCATCTTCCTTGCCTTGAGATAGGAAATACATCTACCTCTCGGCGATGCCGTATTACCTTTCCATTCCAAAACAGGCTCCCCAGAAAACTGGAATCGAACCATCTTTGATTTATAATCAACGTTGGCATAACAAGAAGCCAACTAATCCATACCCATTATAACATCAAATTCTACCATATCTAAGTCAATTAGGTTTGCTACTGTAGATCGACTATGAACTACTACTGTACAATCTTTATATACCCGCCTAGTTATTACTGGATCCCCAACAGGTGTGGACACCTCAAAAGGTTTAACCAACTCAGGTTTTATTCCAAACTTACTAGCAACCAACCCAGTAATATATGATAAGGTGGAATCAGGATCAATCAATTCATATACATCATACGAGGAGACTAATAATATACCTGTAACAACATCAGATGATGACTCCTGATCATGTCGACCTGCTAATGCATAAATGCGGTTCTGAGGACCGCTCGAGCTAGATGCTCTACCTCTGCCTCTACCACGACCAATTGGTGCTTGTGAACCTTGCCTAGGGTGGCGTACTGATGATGGAAAACCAACTACAGATCCCGCTGGCTGAACTATGCTTGTACCACCTCACGTCGGACAATCTCTCATAACGTGGCCTTGATAACCACAAGTATAACAAACACCCAACCCCATACGGCACTGCCTGACATGCTGCTTACCACACCGAGCACATCGTGGCAAGGGTGGCCTCATCTGACTTGACTCACCCCTATACTGAGAACTTGAGGCCCTGGAATTCTAACTATGCCCTGAATTTGTGGAACGATCAAATCTCCTATCGGGAAACTAAGGGGGTGCGCTAGCCGATGGCTGGACTGGATACCTCGGGTATTGTTCTCTCTGACCACCTCAAAACTCACCAAAAGGACCCGAAGATCTCGCTCTCTTACTTTGGCCCCTATCATGCTCATGATCGGCCCTCTATTTCTGTTTACGCTCCTCTACACCCTAAGCGTATGCCTGAATATGAGAAATATCCATGCCTGGCTGAAGTGAGACCGACATACAGTTGTTAAGCAGGTGCGACTCCAACCCCATCACGAACTGGTGAACCCGATCCTCCATCTTAGCTACAATAGTGTGAGCATACCTAGCCAAATAATCAAACTGAAGGTTGTACTCCCGAACACTCATATTACCCTGTCGAAGAGTCAAGAACCTATCAACTCGGGCCCGTTTAAGATCTGGTAGAAGATAATGATGAAGAAAAGCCTCTGTAAACTCATGCCATACCGCTAGAGGGGCATCCTCACCTCTGGACAATTCCCAAGACTCGTACCAATTAACTGCAACATCCTGAAGTCTATAGGAAGCTAGCTCAACTGACTCAGTCGCAGTGGCCTTCATTACCCTCAAAGTCCTCTACATCCTATCGATAAATACCTGAGGGTCCTCATTTGGATCTGCTCTAGTGAATACCAGAGGGTCCAAATTAATGAAATCTCGAACCCTCACACTGATGGCCCTATCTGCATGACCAATGCCTACTTCCTGACACCGAGATTGTGCGGCTCATAATCGAGTCAATATCTCAATAGCATCTCTCATCTCTTGACCCGGTGCATTTGGCTGAGGAGTTTGTTGTACAGGGGCAGGTGCTGGAGCTGGTGCCCCTCGGAGCTCCTCTGGAGAGAGTGCGGTATGTGAAGTCTGAGATGGAATCTCACTATGAGACTCTCCCCGAGCCTTAGTAACTCGTGGCGCTCGACTAGTAGTCTCATCAGCCACAGACTTGCCCTTCTAGGCGGCTGTAGCCTTCTTAGGCATTGCTAAAAACATAATATATCGTTAGGGAAATGAATCCTTATATCGCGCGATCTAAGATAAGAAAGAAGGATAACATCCTATATGTCTTGTAGCCTCCTGTTTATAAATGTGGTGCACAACACACTCATAAATAAGACTTTACTAGATACGGCCTGTAGACAACCCTAAGACAGAACTGCTCTGATACCACTTTTGTCACGACGCAAACCGGTGGGCCATGACGAGTGCCCGAGTCCTACCTGTCGAACACCCCTAAGCATGCGTCTAAGATGTAAACATGAATTAATGTCTTCGGATAAACTTTATCAACTAAGTATTTTTTTGAGACCCATGAACAAAAGATATATTAAGACACACGGGAAATCAAGAACATAGGCACCCCTAGTGCTTCTACGAATAGAGACATTTATGAAAATTGCGCATTTGCTCATTTCGTTTGTATCATATGGATCATACCAAAAGGAAAGAAGGGATAGCCTTAACATACCTTAACCGATTCTCTTGACAATCCCTCGAACACACGTAAATTGCGACAAAACACGTAACGGCGAGATCGAAGTAGGGAAAAAATCCGTATGATATTCTTGAGAAAGGTTATACCAGGCTCCCTTAGAATTGCAAATCCCGTTGCTATTATGTAATATAATCTCGTATGAATTTTGTTGTGGAAGATCTGTTACTTTGTAGATTGGATATAAGAATCTCTCTTTGTGAATTTGAGAGGTATTTTTAGTGGGTGTGGGCCCCACTTAGGTGATAACTTAGCCAAAAATTTCTCTAAATGTGCCACCTTGTTATGTAAGTAACGAGTCACTAATTGAGCTTTGATCCATATGTAGCTTGCTGCCACGTTGGGGGGTGTGATATCTCCATTAATCTTATCCAAGATTCTAATTAATTAGTTAATCTCCCACTAAAAATCAACAATTACCTAATTATTCACATAATTAAGAATTATTTCACTTTTAACATACTTTATACACCTTATTATCATGGTCATGTAGTACCTTGTATGGAACTAGTCCATAAATACCGGGTATTATAGCACGGACCGTATTTTATCCCAAATTGACAACCTTCAACGAACCTCATTTTCTTTGATTCATTTATCCTCTAACCTTCACGGCACTTACTTATCGCCTATTATAAATAGCATAAATGCTTATAACCTCAAAAATAATCTCATTCCCGAGTCTACGTCGATTAACTTATGACGAAACTTTAACGTACGAAAACACAAATTGTTACAAGTGACTTCCTTGGCATCGCCGTGCTGAACCGTGTCCTTAAGGACAAGCATATGGGGGTCATCATACTGATGCTCTCCTATACAATCATAAAGAAAAGATTGAGAAACCACACAAGCCAAAACTCAGCTCGGCTCGGAAATATCCAATCTAACAAACTGGTTGGCCAAGGACTGAACATCCAAGGCTAAAGGCCTATCTGCTACTGGTAGATATGCTAAACTACCCAAACTCTTCGCCTTGCGACTCAAGGCATCGACCAGCACATTGGCCTTCTCGGGATGATAGAGAATGGTGATGTCATAATCCTTAAGCAACTCCAACCATCTCCGCTGCCACAAGTTAAGATCTTTCTGTTTAAACAGATGTTGTAGACTCCAGTGGTCGGTGAAAACCTCATAAGGAACACCATTGAAATAGTGCCGCCAAATCTTCAAGGCGTGAACAATAGTTGCTAACTCTAGGTCGTGGACATGATAGTTCTTCTCATGCACCTTTAGCTATCTAGACGCATAGGAAATCACCCTACCGTCCTGCATCAACATCATGCCGAGTCCAATGCGCGACGCATCACAATACACCGTATAGGACCCCAAACCGGTAGGCAACACTAACACTAGGGCTGTACTCAAATCAGTCTTGAGCTTTTGAAAGCTATCCTCACAATCCTCGGTTCACCTGAACGGAGCACCCTTCTGGGTCAATCTGGTCATAAGTGCTGCAATAGACGAAAAACCCTTTACAAATCGACGGTAATACCCCGCCAAGCCAAGAAAACTCCGGATCTCCGTAGCTGAGGATGGTATAGGCCAACTCTGCACTGCTTCAATCTTCTTTGAGTCTACCTTGATCCCCTCACTCGATAGTACATGACCCAAAAATGCCACACAATCTAGCCAGAACTCACACTTCGAAAATTTTGCATATAACTTCTTCTCCCTCAAGGTCTGAAGCACAGTCCTTAGGTTCTGCTCATGATCCTCCCGACTCTGGGAGTACACCAGAATGTCGTCAATAAACACGATGACGAAAGAGTCAAGATAGGGCTGAAATACATTGTTCATAAAGTGCATGAATGCTGATGGGGCGTTGGTCAGCCCAAAAGACATCACGAGGAACTCTAATGACCATACCAAGTCCTGAAACTAGTCTTCGAGATATCTGGCTCCCGAATCTTCAACTGATGATAGCCTGAACACAAGTCAATCTTAGAGAACACTTTGTCACCCTGAAGCTAATCAAATAGGTTATCAATACGTGGCAATGGATATTTGTTCTTCACTGTAACCTTGTTCAACTGGCGATAATCAATACACATTCACATAGAACCATCCTTATTCTTCACAAACAAGATAGGAGCACCCCAAGGCGACATACTAGGCCGAATGAAGCCCTTATCGAGAAATTCTTGCAATTGTTCCTTTAATTCTTTCAACTCTGTTGGGGCCATACGATAAGGTGGAATAGAAATGGGCTGAGTGCTCGGTAACAAATCAATGCGTAAGTCAATATCCCTGTCGGGCGGCATGCCCAGAAGATCCACCGGGAATACATCTGAATAGTCCCTCACTACCGGAACAGACTCGACAGTAGGAGTATCAACACTAACATCCCTCACATAGGCCAGATACGCATCACACCCCTTCTCAAATATTCGCTGAGTTTTAAGAAATGAGACAACCCTGCTAGGAACATGATCTAAGTTACCTCTCCACTCAAGCCGCGGTAGACCTAGCATAGCCAACATCACCATCTTGGAATAACAATCAAGGATAGTGTCATAGGGAGACAACCAGTCCATGCCCAAAATGACGTCAAAATCCACCATACTAGGCAATAATAAATCGGCTCTAGTCTCAAAACCACTAAGAACAATCAAACACGACCGATACATACGGTTAACAATAATAGAATCACCCACGGGTGTAGATACATAAATAGGTGAACTCAGAAAATCACGGGATACACCCAAATACGGGGCAAAATAAGATGACATATAGGAATAAGTGGATCCCGAATCAAATAAGACTGATGCATCTCTATGACAGACCGGAAAAATACCTGTGATAACAGAATCGGATGCAACTGCCTCTGTCCTAGAAGGATCGGCATACTATCTAGCCTGGACTTACTCGCTAGGGCGACCTCCACCTCTAGCTAGCTGTGCAGGTGGGGTGGTAGTTGGTGTTGTAACCATAGCCTGAGGACCTAGTAGAGTACGCGGTGCCTGAGAAATCTGTGGAGGTGCACCCCTCCTAAATCTGGGTTAATCCCTCACCACATGGCGAGTGTCACCACACTTAGAACAAGCTCTCAGAGGACGTGGCTGCTGCGACTGGCTCGGGACTAATCGACTGGACTGACCACTGAAAGCACCCCGTACAAGAGGCACACTAGACACTGGCAATGCATAATAATGATCCTGGGGCCTAGTAGTGGTCGGAGCACCGCTGGCGGCTGGAAGTGCTGAATAAACAGGGTGACCCATATAACCCCTGCCCTGATGAGCTACCGTTGGGGCATGAGTACCACTGTAAGTGCCAGACTCTCGAGACCTCTTGGCCTCTCTCTCCTCTTTATCCCAAGTCAGCATACCCTCTAACCTCCTAGCAATCCCAACCACCTGCTGGTATGCAATATCCATCTCAAACTCCCAGGCCATGCTCAATCTGATACAGGGTTGAGCCCCTCAATAAACCAACGAACTCGTTCTCAAACAGTAGAAACCAAGGCTGGTGCATGCCTAGCCAAATCACTGAATCGGACTGCATACTCTGACACGGTCATTATACCCTGGGGCAACTGCTTAAACACTGCGCGCCAAGCATCTTTGAGACTCTGTGGAACATACTCCCTCAAGAACATATCTGAGAACTGAGTCCAAGTGAGTGAAGCTGCCTCAGCCAGGCTATCCAACTCGTATGCGCACCACCCTTGATAGGCCGCTCCTCTAAGCTGGAACGTAGTGAAAGAAACCCCACTAGTTTTCGCAACCCCCATAGTGCGGAGGATACGGTGGAACTCCTCAAGAAAACCCCGGGCATCTTCTGACGCCAAGCTACTGAAAGTAGGAGGGTGGTACTTCATGTACCTCTCGAGCCTGAGCTGCTCTACCTCAAAAGCTATTGCCCTAACCTCTGGCTGAACTGAGCCTACCAGCTGTATCGGTATGATCTCTGGAACCTGGTCGACCTGAACCTGATGCTCTGGGGTATCGGCGACGGGAGTCTTTGCTCCTCCCCTGGATTGAGATGTGGCAGGAGCAAGTGGTATCAATCCTGCTTGAGCCAAGTGCTGAACATGCTCAGAAACTAGGCTAGAGTCTCATGGAGGGCTAGTGCAGTAGCAGGCATCTCAGGTGCCTGCCCTCCAACTGGAGCTACTGGTGGTTCCTCTATAGCAGCTCGTGTGGGTGCTCTGGCTGCACTATGTGGATGTCCTCGCCCTCTACCCCGGCCCCGGCCCTGGCCTCTCGCGGCTCTAGCAGGAGGCGCGGGTGTCTGGTCATCCGATCCAGTTGTACGCGTCCTCACCATCTGTGAGAGAATAGAAAGACAGAAATTTAGAATCCGAAGTCAAAATCTCGCATGATAAGGAATCAAGGAAGTGAAGATTTTCCTAACAGTTCTATAGCCTCCCGAATATAAGTACATACATCTCCATACTGATCCGCGAGACTCTAATAAACTTTATTGTGACTCATAGTGTTACACCCCATATTTTCGTATGTAAGAGTACGTTGTAAGTCAATTGATGTAAGCTCAGAAATGAAATCATCTTTGAAAAGTTTATAAAGTAAGTTAATAATGTTACCGTGGAGGTTACAAATTTTTAAGATCATGGATAACAAGTATCAAGAGGGTTGAAAAGCTTAGAAGCTAAACGAAAAATAAGTTTCGTCGAAAGTCTATAAGTTTGGAATGTTATAACATGCACTTTGGGGTGAGACTAGGGTTCTTAACGTGATAAGG
>AWOL01S0036681.1:49649-64700 GCA_000715115.1 Nicotiana otophora | reverse complement strand
AATCTACCCATAATCTATGTATTAAACTCACATTAAGTAGAAATTACTGACCTCACAAAGCTAGGTCGAAATCTCCTGTATAAAAGCTCTCAAATTACCCAAGAGTGGAAAACAATGTGATAAAAATGGCCTAGGTCCCATATTAAATGAACCCTCATTGCCTAATGACTTTCGCACCTGTGGTGCTTTGGGCCGCATCTACGGTCCCGCACCTGCGGCAAATGCCTTACAGGTGCGGCTTTCCCTCACCTAGCTAGGCTCCGCATCTGCGGACAAGGAGAGTCGCTTCAGCGAGCATAGACGCACCTACGACCATGGCTCTCATACCTGTGCTCACGCAGGTACGCCCAATCTTTTGTATCTGCGAATTCTGAGCTGCCCTCCATTTCTCTCTTCTGTGGCTCATGGCTCGCACCTACGACTGGCCAAGCGCAGGTGCGATTTTGACAGATCAGGGAGCATCGGATGTTGCTCCATGCTCCCAACTAGGTCCGAGCCTCGTCTGATTGACACTCGGGGCCCAACCCGAACATACCGACAAGTTTAGAATCATAAAACATACTCGCTCGAACTCTCGGAATGCCCGAAACTACTTTAAAACTATGAATCGCAGGCCAAAACCAATTGAATCAAACTTACGAACTTCAAGTTCCTCTATTCACTCAAAATGCATGGAAACGTACTTAGACTCCTCAGATTGACACCAAATTTTGCGTGACGTTTGGACATCTATAACACCAAAAATCGCTCCAAGCCAAATTTAAAGAACATCAAAATTCTTCAAGAACCAACTTATGATATTAGGCGCCAAAACGCTCCCGGGTCATCCAAAACCCGAACCGAGCATACACCCAAGTCTAAAATCATCATACGAACCTATTGGAACCGTTAAATCCCGATACCAAGGTCATTTATTCAATATGTTGTCTGAAGTCAAACTTAGACTTTTAGGCCAACTTAAGGAACTAATTATTCTGATTTCAACTCAAACCATCCCAACTCTCAAACATAACATCCCCGTAAGTCATAAAATAGTAAAAGAACATATGGGGAGTTTTATTTAGGGTAACGGGGTCCTAGAAAGAAAAATGAACGGTCGGGTTGGTACAACATTTATTTCTTTTATCGTCAAATTCAATATTAATATATTCTCTTAGTTTGTGGCAAGTTATATCACATATCCTTAAAATCGCGTATAAGTTCAATTGTTATCCGTTTTTAGGGTAAACAGTCTGGCGCCCACCGTGGGGCTAAGGATAATAGTGATTGCCTTGTACTAACTTTCGTAACACACACACTATTTTTCACTTCATCTTGTGAGTATCTTTGATTCTAGGATCAAAATGTCGAACTCTCGGGCAACATCCGTCCACGTTGACAATAACTTCGGTCACCATGATGAAAATAACAACATAGCACCAGGGAACGACATACCTCCAGTTGGCCTCGATGGAGTTCCAGTTATAGATCCAATCAACGTCAGCTCGCATGCAGCCTTCAATGCAAATTTGGCCATCGATCTCGAGAGTAGCGTCTGTAGGGGTGTTCGATTGGCCGCTCAGAGTGCACAAGGTGCTGCATGCTTTACAAGATGTTGCATGCTCAACAAGCTACGATAGCCTAGCTCCAAAACCAGAATCATGCACCAAGCAAGATCGAGCCTAAGCCGTCCCAGGAAGTTGTTCACAGGGTCGAATCGGTGTCAAGGAAATCGAATGGGAATGAATCGGGGGCCGATCCCGCAATCATAAAGATGCTCAAAGAACTAACAAAACAAGTTGAGTTGGGGGAAAAGAAGATCAAAGCAAACGACAAGAAGGTGGAAACTTATAATATCACGGCCCAAACTCCCACCACAGGCATCGTGATGGCACTTAGTCTCTAAGACTAAGTAAGCCGATTATAATTAGAATTCAAGCCATTTTTAATAGAAACTAACAGTTGAAATAATTCACAAACAACCTCCCAAGACTACTAATACTGAGTCATGAACTCTAACTGAATACATGAAATGATCTCAAGGATCGAATTCTCAATACCTCTTGATTAATAATTAACAGTACAATAAAATGGAAAGACTTCAAGGGACTGTGACGACCAAGTAACTCTACCTTGAATCCTTGCGATCGCACTGTAACTCTGTCCGAGTCCGATATCTCCAATACCTGGCTCTGCACAGAAATATGCAGAAGTGTAGTAGGAGTACACCACAGTCGGTACCCAGTAAGTATCAAGACTAACCTCAGTGGAGTAGTGACCAGGTACAGTCAAGATATTCACTAGTCTAATAACCTGTGCAATATAGTATACAAAAATAATAGGAAATAAATAACAATGATGGCAATAATAATCAACCAGTGATATACACAGCAGGGCAACAAGAACACCATAAATATTGTTCATCAAATAATGAATACAAGTACAACCAATTAATCAAGTCCTCCATATATAAATCTTTCGCCTATATGTTTTTCAAGTAATAATCTTTAGGATATAATACATTCCAATAAATATATTTCCAATATACTCCTTTCAAATAAATATCTTTCGTATATAATTTTTTCAGATAAATATCTTTCAAATAAAAGTCACCCTGTGACACTTCATTTTATAAAAATAAAATACGGGTCTCAGCCCACTTTCATATTTTCATGGCACCTCGTGCCAGTTTCTCTATCACAACCGCACGGAAAACTTACGTGCCAATATCATCATCATTTACTCATGGCACCTCGTGCCATAGTTCATATCACAACTTCACGGACAATTCACGTTCCAATATCATCATTATTTACTCATGGCACCTCGTGCCCACATTTCATTTCATAATCTGGTTGGCAATAGCCGCAGGCTCCCAATTTCAACATAGATCAGACTATTATCTAGTTTACCAAAACAACAAGACAAATTGCACAAGATATAAAAATTAACACAAGGAAAATCACAGCTTCACATGAAAATTACCAACGCAATAACCGCACATCATCACATAAAAATTACCAACACAATAACTCCACATCATCACATATCATCACTAACAATAGCCACCCTTATCTCTCCTATAGCCACCCTTATAACTCCTATAATAGCCTTCATTATCCCTCTGCCTTGGCAATATCAATAGCCACCCTTATCGCTCCTATAGCCACCCTTATCGCTCTGTTTAATAGCTACTCTTATCACTCCGCTCAGACAATATCCCATCACACGTAACCATAGTGAAATGCCACCCTTGTATCCTCATAATAAGAACTCAAATCACAAAACAATTTACACAGAATATTATCACGACAACACAACACAATCAATTCCTATCACAATTTGCCCAATGACCACAACCTACTCCAATGATATAGTAAAATCAATAAATTTCTCAAAAATAGCCCAAGGCTCCACACAACATATATAAAACCTCAAAACAATCAACAGAGATGGAAAATACTTAGTATAGGGCAACACCTTCATTAATCCAAATTCTTGATAATTATATGAACGCCTCAGTTTAAAATTATTTCAGTAATTATTTGCAGATAAAAAATCCATAAAATAATTATTTCCAGGAAATATCAAATCACCAAACTGGCAGAATTCACATAACTATTCAAGTAACAATCACATCAAATTGTCATATAAAAACAAATTCGACAAACAAGGATTAAGGCATGGCAAATAGAGGATTTAATAAATGCCAACAATTATCCCATTTACTATACAATAATGCCTAACACTTTAACCCAATAAAGTTTTGTGCATATAAGCCCGAGTACATGCCCATCACCTCGCGTACACGACTTTTCACATTTCACATATGGCACATAAGACTCGATGCCTACGGGGTAATTCCCCCACTCAAGTGTCACGACCCAAAACCTAACCTGTCGTGATGGAGCCTATCGTGATACTAGTCAAGCCTACATTTCCAAAACACTTTCAACATTTAATAGAAATAAATTAAGACATTTAAAAATAACCGGAGTTTTTCATAAAAAACGGGGTAAAACCCAAAGCATAACTGCGGAAAAATAGCCTGACATTGGGGTGTCACTGATTACATGAGCATCTATAACAAGAGCAGTCTAATACAACATCTAAGGAATAAGAACAGAAATGTGAATAAAATAAGAAAGGATAGCCAAGGACTGTGAATGCCATGCAGCTACGTCTCTTGAATCAGTTGCTCAAATATCAATACCTGTTATGACCGGGAATACCTGGATATGCACTCAAAGTGCAGGGTGTAGCGTGAGTACAACCAACTCAGTAAGTAACAGAAATAAATAAGGAACTGAGAAGGTAGTGATGAGCTATACAAATACAGTTCATTTACAATAATTTCAGCAAAGAATAGACATGCTTTCAAATCCGGCAGTTTGAGTTAAATTAGTTTTATACAGTTCAAGTTCAATTAATCCGGATATAGAATCTTTCAGAAATTTCACAACAATGAAAGCTAGCAACTAAGTGCATCAACAAATGAAAAGCAAGTATATCCTCTCAGGGCAATAGTCACTCAACTCGTCACAACAGCTCAATCACTCGGCTCTCAGCCCTCAGTACTTACACTCAATAGGTATTTGTGCTCACTNTCTCAAAAATAGCCCAAGGCTCCACACAACATATATAAAACCTCAAAACAATCAACAGAGATGGAAAATACTTAGTATAGGGCAACACCTTCATTAATCCAAATTCTTGATAATTATATGAACGCCTCAGTTTAAAATTATTTCAGTAATTATTTGCAGATAAAAAATCCATAAAATAATTATTTCCAGGAAATATCAAATCACCAAACTGGCAGAATTCACATAACTATTCAAGTAACAATCACATCAAATTGTCATATAAAAACAAATTCGACAAACAAGGATTAAGGCATGGCAAATAGAGGATTTAATAAATGCCAACAATTATCCCATTTACTATACAATAATGCCTAACACTTTAACCCAATAAAGTTTTGTGCATATAAGCCCGAGTACATGCCCATCACCTCGCGTACACGACTTTTCACATTTCACATATGGCACATAAGACTCGATGCCTACGGGGTAATTCCCCCACTCAAGTGTCACGACCCAAAACCTAACCTGTCGTGATGGAGCCTATCGTGATACTAGTCAAGCCTACATTTCCAAAACACTTTCAACATTTAATAGAAATAAATTAAGACATTTAAAAATAACCGGAGTTTATATAACACCTATGCGTCTTATAGACCGTCTATAGTGTTCACATATCGTATTATACACCTATGCGTTACATAGACCGTCCATAGGATTCACATACACCATACAATATACCTATGTGTTTCGTAGACCGTCCATAGGGTTCATTCATATCATGCACCTATGTGTTTCATAGACCGTCCATAGTATTTACTTACACAATACACTTATGCATTTCATACACCGTCCATAAGATCATAACACATCATTATTCACATGACCATATATAAACCCAAAGTGACATGACTAGCGCTACGTTTAAGGTCGTAAGTTCACGGATCATTTGAACACTTCATGTTCATGTTCATGCTCATCATGGAGGACCACAACTAATTGCGTTAGCACACGTATGGTAAATGCATAAGTCAATTTTAATGGCACATGGACCAAATACATTATCCATAAGATTTATCGTCACTTAGCATAGGAAATCTCTTCCACTTCATTATATACTCTTTTGTCATTTTAAGGTCATTAGCTAAGTTCATGATTCCTGGGGACTTAACATCGAAGTCATTTACATTAATTAGCTTAGTAGTATACATACTATGATTGAAACCATAGGGACAAACAACACCTCATAATTGTTATAGGAACTTCATAGGATCTCCATACCCTCTCCTCATGAGGGCATAGGAGCTTATAACACATTGGAAACATAATTACAAATATGTTCATCTCATAACCTTTCACAAAATATATCACTTCACAATTACTTTCAACTACTTACAACATCATTATTTTATTGGCTCCCTTGGCCATACATATTATTCTTCATTCATGGCACAATGGTTGTATATCATAATCCGCACTTTCATTTCCTTACTTTCAAGGATTGTCATCATAAACATCATCATATAGAATACTCTTGAAATACCTTTACCCAAAAGGGAAATACACAATTTCAACTCATGAATTTGTAAGAACTCAAAATATATTGGAAATAACTAGCAAGCATAGCATTAGTTAGAACAACCACATTTGGACATGACTTGAGTACATAAGCTTTTGGGTAATTCTATTTTCCGAGTCAATTTGGAATAGTTGAATCAAAGCTCATTTCATAATATTTCACACATCATTTCATTTCATTGGCGCTATTTGCCACAAGTATAACTTTCATTCTTGGCACGTTGTCTACACATTATATCCCCAACTCACTACTTTCACTTTCAAGCATGTTTATAGATCATCAACAATAAAGAATCTCTAATCACGACTTTTAGTACACATATGAGCAATTAAGAGCCTTAAGCACATTGAGACTTCTTACACAATTTGCATAATAGCCTTCACTTGAAACACTACTTTGAGTCATAAAATTCTTATACCCAACACATGCTTTTAACACATTCCCGAAGGATAACATCATATGATAAGAAAATCCAGAACATATTTTGAACATATGCCTTTCAACACAGAGCTTATTTCGGAATAGTTAATTTATAGCGAATAACTCGGGACTAACAAGAAATTCATAATATTCAATTCAAGGAGAGATGTTTAGCCAACATACCTTGCTTGAGCTTCCCTTAGATTACCACAACGTCCCAGGCACAAGGTGTGCAATTCCAATAAACTAGAGATATAATAAAATTAGACCATAAGTAGGGAGAGATTCGTGGTTTTAGCTCACTTAAGCATTTCATCAAGCACAAAGTGTGCAATTTCAACTACAAGGTTTCTATGGTGAAATCCTTTCACCCCACAACAAATCATTTACCATTTTTAGTTCACCAACCTCCACACCAACGAATCATACTTCGTATTACCTACTTTTAGTCCAAATCCCGAAATTTATGGCTAGGGGATAGAACGTTACCTCTTAGATAAAGATAAAGTGATTAGTTTCCTTGTTCTTTAAGATTTGGGCACGAATGGATGATTAGCATGCTAGGTCTTCTCCTTCTCTGTCTAAAATATTCACTTCTCTCTAAAACTCAGATTTTTACCTTGCAAATGACCCCCTAAGGCCTTATATCAAAACTGGGCCGGATAATAAAATTTCAAAAAATGACCCACGAAATAAATTTTATGGTGCAAATATGTGGTAGCAGAATCAATATGTGGCTTGTGTAATGGCCACAAAATGGCATGTCAATTCTGCGATGCAATTCCGCGATAGCAGAATCAATATATGCCCGGCGAAATGGCTTCAAAATGATTTTAAAATTCTGCGTTGCCTCTGGTCCATTTCGCGAAAGCATAATCATTCTGCGTCCAGTATGCGATAGAAGAATCATTATGTGGCCAGCTGAATGGCCACAAAATGATTTTAAAATTTGCCAACTTTCTGTTTCACTCCACGATAGATTTTATATATATATATATATATACACACACACACTCCCCCGCTTAGGATCACTCATCCTCGAATGAGGGTTAGGGAATGCCACAAAACACCGCAATATGACTTAGCTCTTTATTCACATTCCCTAGTCTCATATTTGACTAACGCCTCGAATATTCCAGAAATGTTGGCAGAGTTTCCCTTTTAATTGGGCATATCCACATTTCAGAGAATCTCAGAAGTCAATCCTAATGACACATAGATAACATCACATCGCACCATATACATGAAAAAAAAACAACCATAACTCTCGGGGCCAACTCTATGACCTTGCTTACTTGGTCGTATCCGTGACTTTTACTTCCTCCATTATGGTGAGAAATGGGTACCCTACACATTATACGTGTTATGTGTGCCATTCCTTTAATCCTTAGGCCTTTCTCATTTCGTAGCACGACGTGCAAATATTCATGGAAATTAACAAAGGAACTTCTAGACTAACTCGGAACCTTAACGCACGATATAACATTGATGAAGACAAACATTTCCTAAATGCCGCTTTACCCTACCTATTATAAGTGTGGCCGGCAACACACCGATAAGAGGGACTCTACTGACACAGCTTCATGATACCTCAGGACTCATTAATCGTGCTCTGATACCAAGTTTGTCACGCCCCGAACTTGGGGAGCATGACCAGCGCTCAACTGAGTAAACCATGTCGAGCAAGCCTATGCTACATAAACCTCTCATCATAACTCATGCATGATTTATCAAAACATAATTAGATCTTGACTTTCATATTTAATACATTTGGCTCAATGGCCCATAAATTGTTTTTTAGTTTTCTCTCATAATGGTTACATAGCTTCACAAATATATGTAAACATAAATACATGACAAAACTCAAAACTTAAGTACATGACCCATAGTGTACATGGAGCTTCTATGAAAATAGATCCCTAAGTACATAAAACCATCTAGTCTCGAATACCCACTGGAATTGTAGCGGGCTTACCATAATCTGCTGCGCAAAAGATCCCTATCAAAGATTCATATCATTATGTAGAAGTATACCAACATCCATTAGAACATGCATTGTCCCCGGCAAAAGGGATGTGAGTATATGTGGAATAGTACTCACATGTAAGGGCAACATAACAACATATGAAATGATGGTAATTCAAATAAGAGGCATACGAAGTACGTCAAGAACTACGAAATATCCCATATAGTAACATTTCGAGTCTCGTTATGCTTACATCATTTTAAACTTCATTTAGGATTAACTGAGCCATATGAACTATGCGTGAAATACATAATATAAAGTAATTGAAACAACATGTTCAAACAAGGCCAATGAAAGTGGCACTTAATGTATGCGTTAACAATGCGTCTCACTAGACTATCCATATCCCTCTCTTATCTTACACCTATACATTTCACCTGTGCGTTTCATAGAACGTTCAAATTGTTTACTTACAAAATACACATGTGTGTTTCATAGACCGTTCATAGTATTTACTTACACAATACACCTGTGCGTTTCATAGACCGTTCACAGTATCACCTATACAATACACCTATGCGTTTCATAGACCGTTCACGGTGGTTACTTACACAATACACCTGTGCATTTCATGGACCATTCACAGTGTTTACTTACACAATACACCTGTGTGTTTCAAAGACCATTCACAGTATTCACATATCATGCACCTATGCATTTCATAGTCCGTCCATAGGATAAAATACTACATTATATACCTATGCATTTCATAGCCCGTCCATAGGGTTCACCTAGACATTTATACACCTATGCATTTCATAGCCCATCCATAGGGTCACATATTACATTACAATACGCCTATGCATTTCATAGACTGTCCATAGTGTTCCTTACACAATACACTTATGTGTTTCATAGATCATCCATAGGATTATATATCATATTATACAACTATGCATCTCATAGACCGTCCATAGTGTTCACATATCATATTGTACACCTATGGGTTTCATAGACCATCCAAAGGATTCACATATACCATACAATACACCTATGTGTTTTCATAGACCGTCCATATGGTTAATTCATATAATACACCTATACGTTTCATGGACCGTCCAAAATATTTGCTTACACAATACACCTATGCATTTCATAGACCGTCGAGGATCATAACACATCATTATGCACAAGACCATATGTAAACCCAAAGTGACATGACTAGCGCTACATTTAAGGTCGTAAGTTCTCGGATCATTGGAACACTTCATATTCATATTCATGCTCATCATGGAGGAATATAACTCATTATGTTAGCACACGTATGGTAAATCATTAAGTCAATTTCAATGCCACATGGCCCAAATACATTATCCATAAGATTTATTGTTAACTACCATAGGACATCCCTATTCCGGTTCATTATATACTCTCTTGTCATCTTAAGGTCATTAGCTATGTTCATGATTCTTAAGGACTTAACATCAAAGTCATTTACATTAGTTATTTTAGTAGCATACATACTATGATTGAAACCATAGGGACATACCACACCTCCTAATTCTCATTTTGGCAAACGGCCACATTTCATGTTCATACCATCACTTACTTGCACTTGCCATGGGTGATCATAAGACATCAAGAACATTTAAAATAATAGAAACACCATAGCCTCTCCTCATGAGGGCGTAGGAGCTTATAAAATATTGGAACCATAAGTACAAATACGTTCATCTCATTACCTTTCACACTATATATCAGTTCAGAATTACTTTCAACTACTTATACCATCATTATTTCATTGGCTCCCTTAGCCATACATATTATTCTTCATTAATGGCACTGTGGCCGTATATCATATTCCGCACTTTCATTTTTGATAAGACTATTGTGTTTAAAGTCTTCATTTCTTGTATTTCCTTCTTTTGTATGGCCTTAATCAGCTCTGATACCACATTGTCATGGAACCATTTTCTAGGGACTCCGTAAGGGCAGCAAAATTGCCTAACTACTACTCTTGCTTCAGCCCTTCCCAACAAATAAGCACAATATCATGCTTTGGACCAAGTCAATCACACAAACTCAAAGGTTGGAAGGATAACGAAATGAAAGACACACATAGATGGGAGGCCAAGCCTAATTTTCGAGGTTTAATTCATATACAAAAGAAGGAAATACAAGTAATGATAGGAAATACAAAATGCACTCGCCATATCCACCCTTGCCTTGACATTGTTCCATGGCATAGTATGGCCTTAATCAGCTCTGATACCACGTTGTCACGGAACCGTTTTCTAGGGACTCCGTGAGGGCAGCAAGATAGCCTGACTACTACTCTTGCTTTAGCCCTTCCCAACAAAGAAGCACAATATTGTGCTATGGACTAAGGCAATCACACAAACTCAAAGGTTGGAAGGATAACGAAATGAAAGACACACAAAGATAGGAGGCCAAGGCCAATTTTCGGGGTTTAATTAATATACAAAAGAAGGAAATACAAGTAATGAGAGGAAATCTATTGTGTTTAAAGTCTTAAAAATTTTTATATATGTTAATATTAATGATGATCATACATGATAGGAAAGAAATGGAAGTGTGTATCATGAAATACGACCACCGTGCCATGAACAAAGAAACCTGTGAATTGCCAAAAGAGCCAAAGAAATACTGTTGTTATGAGTGGTTGAAAAAACTAATTAAGATTTATACAATATGAAAGATGATGACGTGAATAGATTTGTATTTATCTTACCTTGTGTGCAAAAACAAATAAAATTATTTTTGGGAGTATCATTAGCAAACCGAGGAAAGGGGGTTCATATGTCCCATGCCCGAAACTACACGTGCCGGTATAGGGATGGATTGTGGTAGATTGTGATTATTTACCTTATTTTGTGTGAGATTAATATTAGTTGTGAATTGGAAATTCAACCCACACGGCATATGTTAGAAGTCGACCTAGCCGATCGGGTGGAGATCGGACGCCATGCTGCGCACATGGTGGTACTACTCTTGGTAACACCTTTTTTGGTATCACATGTCAAACCACATTGTCCGTAGGGAGATGACCTAGTCAATCAGGCATGATACGACTCTGTGATAAAAGCACGGTACTATATTGGTGCTAATGATCTCCCAACCAAAAATATATATTATTTTTATATTTTGAAAATTGTTATGTTTTAACTTGGCATTTGGATATCATTGATTGTTACTTGTTTGTTCCATGATATTTCCCCTTTTTTCACTGGCGTTCTATTTCATAAGAGGATATGTAGCTTTACATACTAGTACTATTCAATATGTACTAATGTCCCTTTTGCCGGGGGTGCTGCATTTTCAATGGATGCAGGTAGTTCATCACCGGGAGGTCTTGATCCTCGTTAGCAGTTACTCTATACTTAACAGGTTTGGTGAGCCCTACTTTATTCTAGGCTTTGTGTCATTTGACATTGTATTTTGTTCTTTGAGGTATAGTCGGGGCCTTATCGCCGGCACTTCCATTCTACTCTTCTGTTGCACTTAGAGGCTCCGTAGACAAAGCGTGGGTGGTGTTTGATGTTTTGAATTGAACTAGAAGTGTTGGTATTTTGGAAAACATGTTTTTCATCATATATATAAACTTTTAATATTTTGTAAATCATAAATGAGTCTCATTTGAGTAATGGAAAAAGAATATGAAACACTTGACTCTTCTCTTATCTATCACTTGTACTGATTTTTATATTGTTAATGGGCAACGTTGGATAGAAGGAATATTTGAGACTTGATTAACCGGGGTATCTCGGTTGAGCACCGGTGGCGGTCCCCAAGGTCGGGACGTGACAAGCTTGTTATCAGAGCATAAGGTTTTAAAGTGTCCTAGGATGTATCAGAGCCGTGTCTAGTAGAGTCCTTCTTATCGGTGCATTGTCGACCACATCTAAAATTAGGAGGGTACTTGGGCATTTAGGAATTTCACCCTTCTTTGATACTCTAGATCGTGCGATAAAGCTCAAGATAGAAAGTTAATTTCCTCATTATGTCTCATTTTCCAGATGCGTAATCCACGAGTTCGAAGCAGCAATGAGGGAATGACCTCGCCGGAGAATCTGGGGAGATTGCATAAGAGTTCGTTGGGAGAATTCATCAAGCCGTGGAGGGATTGGAAGCAATTGTTGCTAAGTGAAGTGCCCCTCTTCCTACCAATGTCACCACACCACCGGATCGTGTGGTGAGAGCATTGAAGAAACAAAAGATGGTTGTTGGATATAATAAACCAGATTGTTTTATTTGCAAGAAACGTCGCTTGGGAACATGTTGGATGACTCTTGAAATATGTTATGGTTGTGTAAAGAGGGGGAACAAGAAGAACAAATGCCTTAGATTGGTACACCCACACCGGTCTGCCCGATATGCGGAAAGGAACATTTGGCGTCATGTTGTAAGTATGCACATCATTATGTTAGGGGTGGCAGGTTTGGCAAATTCCAAAGGCCCACCGCAAGCCGGTAGAGAAATTGCTACTTCCGCCATGGAGGCTCGGAGGGAGAATAAGGGGAAAGCTTACGGTGTATGCCAAAAGTGTGAATATCAAGTTAGTAAAGCGAGTCAATTTAGTGAACCTCATCCTTGTTGTGTGAAGTGTGGGAGATGTCATTGGGGAGTATGTCACTATGGTACCAATGTATGCTACGAGTGTGTTATGAGGGGTCACATTCAGAGAGATTGTCGTTCGGCTTGCAGAGCATGGGCACGGATGCAGCACAACCATCCAGTTTTGTAGCTACTACATCCACATCGCCTCCCCCAATTGGAGGCACTATAGCGCCTGCAAGGGGTGGTATCAAGAGTTCGGGAGGGCCCAACAAGTTTTATGCTATGAGGAGGCGTCAAAAGTTGGAGGCTTCTCTAGATGTGGCTTCAGGTATATTGACTGTCCAACCTCAAAATGTAGATACTTTTATTGACCCTAGTTCCACTTTGTCATATGTCATTTCTTATGTTGCTATGGAATTTGTGATAGAAGCGGAATAACTTTGTGAGCCGTTCTTTGTATCCGCTCTTTGAACGAGACATATAATTTGTGAAGCCTCTTTATCGCAATTATCTTACTTGCAACCTCTTGAGGAATTGGTTTCTATAATGATTTCTTTAAATTGAGTCACAAGCCCATGTTAAATTGAGTCACAAGCCCAGGTTAATGGATACTTGCTTCCCTAAATTCTCCACAAGGGACTATACCAATTGAATTCCTTAGAGAACCTTCAGATCCAAATGGATAACGTCTACTCCCTTGTGCTGATGCATGCACCTCATAAAGTTTACCTATGTGGTATCAACTACAATGTAAAGCAACCCAGTGTTGAGAAAATTCTTGAGCCACTCTCTCTTTCCTATGCATGTGACACCTATGGTTTGAGCAGTCACTTTGCTCCCTTTGTGAATATAGTCATAGATCCTTTTCCCTATCCAAAACAAATGTTCATTGTTTTTAAACCTCTGCAACATGTATTGACTGTGTTCCTTAGTTCGTAAATCATTGAGTATGTCATTGTCCTGTGTGGAGGGTTTACTACCCTTAATGTTCCACATCCCTGGTTCGATAGAAGTTATTTGTCTTTTTCCCCGGAGCATCATATCACCCATTAGAACCTTTCTAACCAATGCATGATTTAACCCCAATATTAGGATGTCCTAGGTGCATGGTCTCACTTGTGAAAGGTTGGAATTAGATATTCTAGATTATTAGGCACCTATCATGAACATATTTAGTTTAAGGGTCAAGATTATCGTATCTATAGTCCTCTCATTCAGGATCAACCATCGGGAAGGAATAAGTTGTCTTAATAATAATTCTAATAGTGACCAACCTCTTTTTCAACTGGGTAGGCTTGGGGCGTAGTTGTTTTGTGTCAAATACTGTCAAGGTCATAACACAGCTTCATGTATTTTTGAAATCACTAACACATTCAAGGTGCAAGAATCTTCTCATTTTGAGCTAAACTGATTTTTACTACACTCAAGGAGGCAACTGGTGTCACGTACTTGACTATTTCTCCTTAGAGCTTACTATTATCGGGTAAGCCACATATGGAATGGAACAATTGCTACTATCCCTTGCATAACTCATCTCTTTCCAAGAATAACTGATGCTAATGACTCACCTCATTTACATCATAGGATCAAGTATATGGTTTCCACATTATCCGTGTCTACTACTTAACTTTATGCCTCATTTGTCGAATCAATGATGACGTCACGATAATTAATCATGTTAGCACTATTGGTAGTAACCTTCACATCCCTTAGGATATAACCTCTTGTAATGCCCTGCTCAACACATTGATGAATTCCTGAACAATTCCAGTTCAATCTCGAACCCTGTTGTTCCTCCTTGTATTAAATCTACCGATAGTAGTGGGTCCAGCCTGTCAAAGAGAAAGTATCATTCCATGATCAAACCTATTGGGTAGGAAATCTACGGTCATACTCATTCTATCACATCCTAGAATAATGGTTGAAGGTCACCAAGGGTTTAGTTT